>LUCH01004770.1:0-36074 GCA_013368495.1 Paragonimus heterotremus
GATGTTGTATGTTTGAATGTAGACGTGGCTATTTTTAGTGACTAGGTCCCCTCCACTTTCCCTTTCTTTCCTTCTCTCTTCCTAATCAGGGCTTGCTTTTTATTCTTCTTCATGGTTGTGTGGCAGTTAAGCATCATTGTGAACCACTGATGTATTGCTGTCTGTGATGACGATTCTGATGATGAATCGGCCAATGGTGTATAGGGCCTGCAATAATTGCTTCCGCGCAGACAAACTTTGGTCGGATAGTTTAAAGTCGATTGCTCCGACAGTTGCAGATGGTTAACATTGTAAATGTCTCTGAAACGTTTGTTCCATCTTATCCACTGACCGCTGTCTTGTATCTGGGAACGGTTTGCGCTAGAAATGGGCCTCATCGAACCGTTGCAACGCCATTTCGGGAGATGTTTAGGAATTCGTTCTTGTAGTCGCTTGCTGGTTCTCCCAGCACAATCGGATTATCAACAACAACTGAGAATGTCGACACTGAAAAGTGAAAGCATACTGTTCGTAAGACAGAATGCTGAGTGTTACAATGCGTTCTCACCGTTTACACGTTCCCAGTTACGTTCGAAAGTCTGCAGTCTAATTATCCTACTGCCTGCTCCACCTTTACGTGATACGTACACTTGAGTTAAGCATGAGCTACTCGACATTGTTAGTCATGGTTGACTTTCGTGTCACTCTCCACATATAGTAGCGCTATCATTCTTTTTGGTCGACTTTTCTTTTACCTTCTTTCAGGCTTTTACTGACTTAGGTGGCCTGTTTCGATTTTCTTATGTTAATCGAGTATACTTCGTGTGACTGTAAACTTGTAGTAGGGACAGCAAGTGTTTTCAAATTTAACTGGTTAACATATTCTAGTTGTGAAAACTGAGGTCTAATGCACTCTCACTTATTCTTTCAGAATTTCACGCTATTTTGAATTACGGGGGACACTGTGAATGCTGCACCAAGTCCGAAGCTGCTGAGTATTTGTAGTTGATTGACTGCCACAACCCTGCCAGCATACTTGAAGACGGCGACCACCACATAAGTACTACACTTCCATTTTTACAAGAAGCTAGATAAGTATTAACAGTATTGATCAAGGACTCGAGAGACAATGTCCTCATACTTTTCCGTCTGGCTCTTTGTTTTTTCGATCGACCACTTGGTTAGCTCAAACAGTTAATTTTTATCTGGTCATTGTAGTTTGGCGAACTTCTTCAGAATTGTGATTCAAGTCAGCTTACGCTAAACTTTTCACAGGCTTGCAGTGACTACAACGGTGTGGTCGTAAACCAGCGCTTTTGCGTTCAGAAAAATACAACCGTGGGGTAACTGTCAGTTTGATGTTCTATTCGTGTTCAGTTTGGACTTTACAAACTGTCATCTACAAACATTTCCGTCGGAGGTGGTTAAGCCGCACATTTTCCTTATGTAACTTTTGTTGTATACCTTATTTTATCATTGACATTTTCGGCAGATTTCTTCCCGGTAACGAAATGTTTTCTGATGGTGATGTTTTTTGCGACCTCAAGCAACTTGATTATCTGTAGGTTGCGACCACCAAATGGTTAATGTTTTATCATAGGTTGCTTGATTCCAATATATCATGCCCCGGTGGCCAGATTTCTTGGGCTGAAGATCGTGTTCAAGCTTTGCGTTATCGTCTCTGTCGCCATCAACTAGACTATTGTGATCAAAAAGTAAATGGTAACTATCTCCAAAATTCCTTCCGGATTTTCTTGTTTGCAGTCACACGCTGTCCTTTGTATTCTCTGTGTGAGTTCAACGGACCCGACTGCCTTACGTGCACCTGTCATGAAGACCATTACGGTCACAAGTGCATGAACAAAGTATGTTTCCAGATTTATCGATTTATATCGTAACTCGGTCTACCATGATTCATCCGATTCTCAACTTGAACTATCCACCGCAGTCCGATCTTAGTGGTTCACTAGGGTTGATGTAACAAATCTCTTTTTTTGGTAATACTCATCGTCCACTTCAACCTTCGTCATTTGATCCATACCTTATGCCTACCGATTTCTGTTGGTAGCAGCTGACATTACCGACAGAATTGTGTTGGCATCGTTGTGGTACTCAACAAGTATCAGTAAAGATGGAGATTACCAAGATGTGCTTTTTATGCTGGCTCCTCAACCTGGGTACAGATGCCAAGTTGTATGACCATACGGGAAGCCAGTGATGCGCATATTAAGTTTGCCACTTGCTTAAATATTCAAGTTTCACACTATTTCTCCTTTGCATTCAATTGTCACAATTTTGTTTACTGTGTCTGTCCGCCATCCTTCTCCGTACACGCAGTCCATAGCTGCAACCTGGAATGAGGATGTACTCCAAGTTTATTTTATGGTGTATCTTGTTAACCAGGCAAACACTCCCTCATGTTGTCGATTACAGGTATCGCGTCTTGAAGGGTCTAACTCCACTTAGAAAACTGTTTCTTCCGAACTTCGGATCCAGTTATAGTCAGACGAAATAAAAAAGGACCCATCTGTTGTGATGTTGTAACGCCGGCAATTCGAAACAGCGATGTACCTAGTTGTTTTTTTGTCTGTCTCGGCATTTTGATGCGCTTATGCAAGTAAACTTAAGACGAAGCTTAGTACAAAAATAGACAGTCTCACACAATAAGGAGCAAGTGGAGAAAAATGAATTAATGCAGTGTTTCATCCTTAGTCTCCCGACCACAAGCCACTTCTCTCTAGAGACCAGTTATGTTATTCCCCAAACTGTTCACTATTGTATCACTAATAAGTTGTTTGGCAGATTTACGATTTTAGATGAGACCTAATTGTGAAAAGTCAGGAATTCGGCTGGATTCGAACCAGCAACAGAAACACCATGCCCAAACACGGCAAGCGCTCTACCAACTGAGCTACTAAGCCACGCTGGGAGCTCAGAAATTTCACATTTTGACTCTGTTACTCACCCGTCCTACTGTCTCATATGGAATCCACCAAATGATCCAGGGGATCGACTGTTCCGGCAGAATTCCATAACCAGTTCATGGTGAAATCTACCAACGCCAGTGTTGAGCATAGGGATTGTATTGCCAATAAGTAGTTGGGCAGATTGAAGCTTCCAGATGAGATCCAATTGTAAAAAATCAGGGCTTCGGTTGAACTATGCAGAAGGATTTCGACTAAAAAAGGTTACCTATGCGTAAAGACCTTCAATCAACGGAAGTTAAATGCAGTTGAGATCCCCTAATATCGTACTGGTGACTATCCGAACGTATTTCACTCATTCATCGACAAACTGTGCAACACTCAAAGCCACGTCGACAAGAAGACGAACAGAGCAGCATGTGGTGTCGATAGAATTGAGGATTGAAATTACTGCTGAATTGACCTGGCTGACCTGCAGGCGGTCACACGCATTTAATAACAAGGTGGAATGCACGTTGTCAACTAGTGCTGTCTACAGCTCCCTAACTTGAACTTTATACAGCGCTGCCCCTCGACGGTTTCGAACTCGCCTGGATATCCATGCACGATTGTCGCTGACCTGTACCGGTTGACCAACGTCGAAGGAATGGGGTCCGATCTCTCCTTTCCTGTTCGATTTTGTCATGGACGTCATTCTGCAAGGTGCGCTTGTGTAATCTAGTGAGCTTGTTGTTAAACGTGTTTCTGGCGCTAGATTGACCGATATGGGGTATTCGAATGACTGTTTTACTTAGCCCCTCAGCCGAAGACATACAGACCATGCTGAACAAGATGAGTGACTGGGCTGGTTTATATGGAATACGCTTCGCACATTCAAAGTACAAAGTGCTGCTTCAAGACTGGGGCATTCCCACTTCTACTTTCTTCAATGCAGATAATCCGCTTGCGACTGTGGATAGTTTCACATAGCTGGATGGCACTATCTCGCCAGCTTCTATATCGTTGATGAGATATCAGTGAGGATAGCGAAGGCACGAGTTGCCTTTGCCTAACCGAGTCATCTGTGGCGTCGAAATGACGTTCGGTTTCCGCTAAACGGAAAGGTATATAATGCTTGTGTATGTTTTGTTTTGCTTTATGGTTAGGAAACATGGCCTGTTCGCAAGGAAGATATCGACAGGCTTACTGTGTTTCACCATCGTTGATCCCGACAGTTAGCGCACATTAAGTGGACTGATCGTGTGAGCAATGTGGCCGTTCGCCGGCGCGTATTCTGAAGCTTTCGGGATGCGTGATCAATTGGTCAGCTAATCGCGTTGCACAGCCTGTGATGGTTGGGTCACGTACTCCGTCACATGCCAGCTGAGCGTTTACAGTACCTGGTATTACATTCTGAGACGACCAACAATTGGGTAAAACCGCGTGGTGGTAAAGTAACAACGTGGTCACGAAATATGAAGAATCTGACTGTCCCACTGAGCAAACTGGGTAAGTGTCGCCTGTCTGGCTTGGGTCCTCGTGGTCACTTAGATCGCTGGTTAGAAATGCCATCTGAGAGGGTAGTGTGCTTTAGTCAGTGTCATACCTGATTGCTTGCTTTCTCTGGTTCTGCCGCTCAGTTTTTTAAAATCAACTTTTGACTTTTCCGACAACTTTTCTTTTAATATATTCCACGTTACTGTTGAAGTGAGGGGCGACACATCCAAGGCTCAATGTCGTTGTGACGTTCGTGTAATTCCACTCAATGATTCACAGTTGAAAACATCAGATGTGTATGGTTTGCTGTTCGTGACAGAAGTCATTACAGGAAGGGTAGCGTGCCTAACACCAAGGTGGTATCTTTGCCTGACCGGCACAAACTCACCCTTGCTCCCAGGCACTATTTAAGCTTGGTACTTGCGATGTTTGTACACATCCAAATCAGTCAACATGCTGCTTTTGTATGTACTTTGAGAACTTTCGCGATTGATGTTTGCCGTCCTGCTCAAACCCGACCCCGAGATTTTGGCTCAGTTTTACAGCTTCAAATTCCGTCGGCCGCTGCAGCCTGCGTGTGTAATGTGTGCTTGTCCGGAGATCCTGCGACTCAAACCACTGTCCAAGCCGTTGTTGCAACAGCTTCAGGCACACACGCAGAGAAAACATTGTTTGACTGGTGACTCATCAACAGCCGCTCTGCGCTACCAGACTCGATGGCACAGTTAGACTATCAAGAAGCGATCATCACAAGAGCTGTGCTACAGCATATACTCCTACGCGCTGTACTTTTGACGCTTTCACAGTTTATTTTTTTCACTTGTTCACTAACTTTCCGTACACCGCGCAGCGCACAAACAGTGTAGCACTGGCTAGAGATTTGAACACTCAAGCAGATAAGCCAAGCCCTGGCGAACGTGACTCAAGCAGTCTGCGCGTCGAACAAACAACGGGGAACGTTTGTTACGGTTCTTTACGGGTAACTATCTGTCTGAGCCGATTACATCATGCTGGTCCAGCAGGTCGTGCGCCGTTAATTATTCCATCGGGCACCCCTGTGCTCTTGGTCTGTCGACGTTTATCCGTCTGTCACTTGAAATCAATTTCCCGAAACGTCTCAAGGCATCTAGTCCAGACGAACTCCCTTATTTTCAAGTTGAGCATCACCCACAATTGATCGCAGCTTTCACATTCCCGTAGACTCTCCCGTCGGCCTCCCTCAAAAAGAAGCACTAGCTTCGAGTTTCGCTCTCATTAAAGTTCGTCAGTAGTGCATATGCTTGTCACGGTCGACACTAGAACTCCGACCACGCTTTCATGAGGCAACCGTATTTACAATTGCGCCATTGACCTCACATTAGGCACGACCGAATTACTATATGCTCAGCCACTTTCGCATTTGAGTACTGATCAGGTTGCCCGATCATCTCGAGAAGAGACAGTAACTGTTATGTTAACTCCAATCGATAACCCCGCGATTATGACACCTTTGTAAATGGGATTCAACCTTAGTCAAAGAGCTGATGGCATTGCTCCGGAAACTGTGGGTTAGTGGAGTTCTAAATGAATGGGGTTTGGCTAACATCTCACGTCCTTTTCACAAAAGGTTCGCACACTTCGTGTGCAAATAACCGTGGTATTAGCTAGGCTCATATTGAGTCAAAATGACTTGCATATATTGTACCTCACAAACTTAGTGCAGTGCTCATATCCGTGAAAAGCAAGCTGTCAATGACCGACAATTGTTGTCTTTTCTAGACAACAAGGAAACCTTTGATTCATTTGAGAGTGTTGGGAAAAGGCACTTTTCCCCCAAAATTCGCATTATTTGCCAAGGAAAATGGATTATTCACTTTCTCCAGTAACGATAGAAGACATACTTCGCGAGATACTAACATTTCGTCTACTCTCCTCAGTCACGAACGTAGAACATTGAAATATATAGGACATGCGGATAGCAACAACAATAGAAACAATCAGTGATTGGGTTTACACAAAACAGGGACTGTTATCAGTTCCAGGGCAGACAAACTGCATAAGTCAACAGTTTATGCACACACAGGACCGGACGACGAGTATTGATTAACATAGCTTCGGAGAAGGCAACCAATTTCGGATTCCGATTACTCAGCAACACATGAAACGAATTGGCGGGGTCAACAACGTGACCTGTTTCCATTATGTGCTTTGCTATGGATTAGGTTGACTTTCGTTTCACCCGCCTTTTTGCCATTACCTGTTGCGTCACTGCGCGCACCAACCACTTAAGCATATGTTCAGTCATCCTCTATCGTAGGCACCGATCTGTTCTGCCGATATAGACGTCACTGCAACTGCAAGTGAACTGATAGATTACATGTGAGACAGAACATTTCGGTGGGACACGATTGTGAATAAACTTAGCGATACTCCTAGTTGCGGGTAGCAACCGCAATTTAGCCGCAGGGTATGTACGAGTTAGAGCAGACTGTATTTTTTGACTTATGTCAATTGTGATATGATCTTCTTTGGAAAGAAGGTTCAAAAAGACCTGCTTCTTAGGGACCATACCCACGGCAATCCTGATCAGCCTTTTCTGGCTGTGAACATCGATGAGCTTCTCAGGATAGCCGTTCGCGAGTAACACTTTCTTTAATCTCTCCTCCTCCCCTTGCAAGCAGTTATCGGTGCATATCTCCCAGGCTGTATTAAACAGGGTTCTCACCAGACCTCGTTTAAAGGTGATTGGTGCAAAAGAAGAAAATTGCAAATACTGACCGCTCCAAGTGGCCTTACGATACACCATTCTAATATATTCTCATATTTCGTGCAGTTGAAACTATTGTTACTAAAATTGCGGAACATAACATTATCGCTGTATTTACATGCAGAACCATAGTAAATTACTGTGCAGTCTTTCTCATATAATTCACGAAGTTTAGCAAATGACAACCGTAAAATTGGGTTTTGTTACATGTTCTCGTTGCCGAAGATGTTGCCGGATGCTAGATGTTTATCTCCCAAGGTATGGGAAACAATTTATTGACCTGTCTTGAAAGAATAAAAGAATTGTATTCTAGGAGAGCTCCGCAGCCATTTAGAGTATCGGGTGATTCGCGACCATATTGATTGTACTGTGAGAAATACTCCATTTGAGATACAATGGATTCCTCTTTCATGCGGGAATTGTGCTGTCATACCGCTGTCTGGTGTTCTCAACCTAATACTCCAGATAAGAAAGCGACATCACGTAGCTTTACTAAGTCTCTATAGTATCGAGAAGACTGAATAGACTGAACAGACACCCGCACTGGTTATTAAACTTGAGGTTTGATAAATGGGTTGGATTGAATCGGCCAGATGACGATGGCAACACGTGTGATGTCGTTTTTCAACAATTTGAGTACGGGATAATGGTACCTATTAAGTCATTTATCTTTAAACTGAAATAATACTCACACTTTTTCAACGGACTGCCGTTTGTGCACCCTTGACAAATGTCCGCCAACGGTGTTACCGTATAATCTGTACAGTCCCTCGACGGGAGATTGAAATTCTCTCTGGATCAGATGCTCTTGATGGGTTTAGACATTAAATTTCATTTGGCAAATAAATGGATGTTACCTATATTAATTCTTTTAAATCCTTTGACCAAATTGTCTATCCTACATGTTATATAATGACCCGTAAATATAGTGAAGATAATCTTCTACTCCTGTGGTTCGTCAAGTGTGTCTGTAGTCGCCACTTTACTGGTAAAGTCAATGGTATATTTCCTGATTAGTGTTGTGTAGCTGGTATTGTGTCAGAACTTGCCGATTCCCTGGTAGTGACACTAAATTTGACGTATACTAGAAAGTGACAAACACAGAAGCTACTGACTGATTTAGCTATTTTACATCGTTGATTTACAGGTAGCTCCTCCCCCTCTTCGACATAATTAAGTACAACGTAATGCGTTTTTGTCATTTCGACCGCGCAAAATGCCTTCGTGTAAGAGGAAAACCGGGTATCGCTATCCCGGATGGCAGCATGGCGCATTCAATGGTGTTCGTGCATCCATATGGTTTTCAGTTCTGCTTGGTCTTGTTTTGTCCATTTTTATCCTTTTCCCAGCTTGCTGCACGTCACTGTTATGACGAGAGATGGGTCGAGCCACAGTACCTTCTGGCCAGGCTAATGACCGCGATGGCTAGAAAGCGAACTCAGTGTTTGACTTACTAGACTGTTTGGTGTTATTCATTCATGTTGTTTATGGATTGTATTTAACTCATCTCATTTTGAGTCAGTCGTCCAAGCTTGCTGCCCTTTTTGTGTGAAAGCCATTGTTATTGTTGGTATAGCTTATACAAACAGACTACATAAACGTGGACAGTTCCCAGTGCAATTCCCATATGTTGGAAGGGATTGAATCTTAGCTTGTAGTGTTTTCTGTCAACTTCACCCCTTTATCTCGCCAGAACAATCATCCTACGGGAAATTTGCTAAAGCCACATCATCCTATGAGCCGTCTGACTCGCAGAGATCACTGTTTCATCTGAAACAACCTAGCAGAATCTGTCATAACATCATCAATAGTTGCGTCCTGCCAACGATTTAGTGTACACATTCACAACAGCGAGTTTAAGGTCGTAGAACGGCTGGACTGTCAGAATGCTCGTTGCAAAATGAAGACGCCCAAGTTCTCACCGTTGTTTTCTATCTGATGAAGTAAGTTTGTCCTACGTTTGGTAGGCTGTGGTTAGGTTTCTTTTCCCATTTTTTTCATGTGCAATTTTATTATTGCTGAACTTCTGAAACTGACATTATTAATCGATTTCTCCCTTTGATTGATTCATATGTACCTATTCACTCTCGTATCTGCTTCACTCCTAGACACGATGGTAGGGTTCACGGTGAAAACGATCGGACCCATTAAGTTTACCTATGATAAAACAAGGTTTTAAGCAAGACTAGAGCAGTTTATCTAATGATTGAGTCTCAATGCTTCGATCGAACCGGTGATTGAGGTTTCCACGTAATTTTTAGTCTTCCATATTGAACTACATTTTCGGGTTCTTTCGACAAATTAACCGTAAATATGATTCCACTCGCACAATTCACTTCATCGGCTATTTCACTTCAAGTTGATCACGCACCTGGCACGTTCTTTTCTATCTTTCCTCCGAGAATTAGTGAGTTTACCAACTCCATGGTACGTTTTTTGGAGGAAGCAGTTGTCGTGCAGAAAGTTTTGGTTGTAAGTCTTTTCATGATGACTCGATGCATCCTTAAACAGGAGATAGATTTGGTGGTTCCCAGCTTTTCTCTAAGTTCGGAATCATTCAGGATTTGTTTGACGCTTTTTACACAGACTTATTTACTTGTTAGTTATTGGTTTACGACACTGCTATAGTTTTTAGGACACAACTTTAGTGCACGGTATTCAGCGTTTCTAATGAGGACGACTTCTTCATTGTGCAACTTACATAAAACGGTGTTCGTCTTTATCACGGCTTCACGAATTAACCCCCATTGGTTGTTTATGAGTTGATACGATATGCATTAGCCAGACGGCCTGTGCGTTATGATAGCAATACCAGATGTGAAAGCTTCGCTACATCCACCTACCTGGTAGGTGTCTGGTGTCTAATTTATCGTTTATCTTAAAGAAGTCACACGAGTTCATTCGACGAAAGAATAAACGATGACGACAAATATAAAAGAATTATAACCGTACTGTTTGTCAACGTCAAGTAATTAACATGTCTGTCGAACCAGAGTGACAAAGGGATAACACTATAACCGCGAAATTAAAATATTCCGTCGGAAATGTCGAAGAGAGAAAAGTTTGAAAAAGGAAACAGTTCCGCAAAATCAGTGATGATCCATCTGCTGTATACTTTCCGCATACTCAATAACAATGTTGAGCGAATCCACCGAATGTCGAAATAATCGCGTCTCCGACTTGGTCACTTACGACGCTCGTACTTTCTTTAAAAACTTCCACCAATTATGCCAAGGTTTCAAATGTTCACCATTTATTCATCGACCACGAGGACTTCGGTTATCCTGAAAGCCCGTGTTTCACGATAGTAAAGCGCCTGTTCCATCGTCTCTTAAACTTGCCTACATTTGGACCTGATGTGTGGTCGACCATAGTTATCTCTTTTTCTTGGTCTCCGGTCCTGAAAGGTCTCCGTTTGTGTGTTTTGCCCCACGTAGTATGGTTGTTTATTTTGGTGCTGTGTTCTCTGTTCAAGCGCCTGATGCACTGAGTGTTGTCGTTCTTATGCTAATAGTTGCCTCCTTCTGTCTCCGGACATATATCCAATGGACTCCTGGGCTCCTTGCCGTACACAACCTCAGATGGTAGGTTGTCGTTGTTGCGTACATTGTGCGGTATCCAAACTACAATCCCGTTTCCGATTTGGTCACCCACCGCAGTCTTAATTGTAACACACATCCGCTGCACCACCTGACTGGACACTATATCGTGAATACCGCACACCATTGGGCAAAAAATAACAGTGCGCATAGTGTGAATTCGCTCTGAAAAGAGCTGTGGTTTGCTTTAAGGCGATGAACATTGAATGGCATTCTGCAGAGACACTAGGGAATTGATGCACAGGAGCGGATGCAAACGCGTAACATTGCTACAAATCAAAAATATATCAGGGCCGATCCAGGTAACCGTAACACAAATGCAATAATGGAACTCCTGAGATTAATAGTAAGTAATGAACTAGCTCGAGCCCAGCGCAGTAGAAATAGGAGCTGTTGATACAATTACGAGTTTCTCGTTATCCTGGTTACACACACTTTTACAGGTGGCAGTACGTAAAACAATTGCCTAGGCAATTTGAAACAGACAGATGGCAACCACCCCACATCTTTCTGGTGCTTGAACCGCAAGGGGCAGTTGTCGGAACAATAGCAACAAAGTAAGCAAGACACTCCTGATTGGCTGTAGTCCTGTCATTCCAATCGACGGACACGTGACTAAGATATGCTGTCGTTCGTGAGCTGCTAGCCCGTAGCCTGCGACCACCACAACTAACACCGACCGTGTGTTTTGTTCAGGAGAGTGTGTGTGCTGTGCTGCGTACGATCTATGCGAGCTGAACGCGTTAAATAATTTTACCCACGTTTTTGTTCAGGATTAAGTTGTATACCTTAGGTGGTGAGCTAAAGCGGTTGGGAACTACTGCTTTTATGTAGTGGTTTTATATTAAGACGTCGAATAGCTGTAGTGATTAACAAGGAGCCCTCACGTAAACCCCGTTACTTACTTGTGGGGCTTCACCGCGAGAACGGACGAGGTGCTCGTCATCGGGTGGAACTGAGAAAATGCGCTATCGAAGGAATAACACAATGTAGGTAGTGGTTTGCTAAAATCCTTGGCAGTGTACTGCGAAATTCCGTTTCACTTTTGCAATAAAACCAAAGGTATATATGCTATCAGTCTGTGAATTTGGACTCGGAATACCTTTGTTCACGGTAGTTCTGTGGTGATTCCGTGGCCATTCTTGGACTACATTCTTTTTATTTTGCCTTAATCAAAATACATATCTGTGCTCCATATTTTCACATCAGCGAAAAATAAATCTGACCAAAACGATGCCAAAAACAAGTGAACTTATAATCGTCTTGCGCCAGTTGTGACTTCCTGTCACGTCTAATAGTTCAGTGGTGACGATGTTGATTATCTACCGTGTCGTTAACGTGTCAGCTGTGGTTTCCGCGGCTTATCCAACGGTCTAGTTTTGGGGTAGGCTGACACTGTCACTGGCCGCTACGAGATCTGGCTTGTTGCCTGGTCCCAAATACCGCGTACTGTAAGAACCAGAGCTGTGTTTACTAATCTCAGATAGGTCTCTGGTCGATTCAGTTAGTTAGAACACTAAAAAGAGTGGGGTGGTATATCAGAATTACCTGATGCATACGTTTTGCATAACTAGACCAATTACTGAGACGCCTTGAATTTTGTTACTGGCATGCCTAATATTCATCATAACCCTCTGTCTGAGCTCTTATTAGGATTTTGATCTTTAAAAATCATGTTATGGTTCACAACACCAAATGATTAGTTCAGCAAAACATGCGTCACCGTCGATAATTACTCAGTGTAGACCATGCTAGACGAGGCTCAGTTATGGTAAGCGTGAGGGGTCGTAGTGGAATTTAGGTATAGCTGACGCTATGCCTATTCTCTGATAAACTAGTGATGAAAACGGTCAAGGAAAGTAAAAGTCAAGTCATTTTACGAAGATGTTCATACTTTGAATCATGTGATTTGTAAATACTGTGGATTTCATATTGTGCACTTGTTTTCTGAACACGTGGCATCATAAAAACAGTTATTTGCATTCCAGTACAGCTTTATCTGGGCGTTGACATTAGCTTTACTCTCTTCATAATATGAAACGAGGTCACATGTAATCGTTCAATACAATTTTCCATTTTCTCAGAAAGGATTTCCCTTGGTATCCTTTTCAACCATCCTGGTCGGTACCGTGTTGCTGTTCTCCGCTTTACTGTGGCTGAACCGAAAGGGGGAACGATATCGAAGATTATCTGACTGAGTTTCCACGTCGTCTAATTTCTGAATTTTTACTTCTTGATTTCTGAAAAATTTTGTACTTACGTATACATGACAAACGAATACAATACAGTGATTTTGTCTCTCCGAGTGTTACATGGTTCCTGTTCTCAGACACACGGTACAAATGCATCCGCCCAATGCAGTTAGTCAGCTTCTAGATATCTTTCAGGAAGGCTTTGTGTGCAAGTCGGTCACTCTCCCGTGGCCCATTTCAAATCATCCCCCCTCAGTTTTCTTCCCTGCGCAGCTCCTTCAAGGTCGTAATAGGCCAGAGTTACAAGGTTTGATTACAAAGTTTGGGCGGACACTGCGCGTTAACAACTTGATTGAGGCTATAATTCTGAATAGTGGCCTTCATAATTGGCGAAGCATGGACTGGCGCTTTATAGTCCAGACGCAGAACACTGTTTGCCCACTTTCCACTGATGTTTTTCGTTGGTCGATTTATGCAGCCGATCCACCAGTATTGCATAGTGAGAACCAGTGGTCATGGTTTTTGCAGCGTGTAGTCGATCATCAAAAATGGCTTCCATCATGTTCCTTTCTGACTGTTGAGTTGGGACTCTTCCAGTGCAGTATAACCGTAATGTCTACACCGTAGCGACCTTTACTTGGGTTGTGGGCTTCAACGGTGAAGCTACTTCACCGTCCGCAAATGTAACTCGATTGTATCGCATCCGTAGACTCTCAGCAACCAGCTGTGCGATCCATTCAATCTGCCTCTGCATAGGTTTCAACACTGGGGACTCACGAGGCGCAGACTTTTTATATGACCAACTATTTATGCGATATCGTTGCTGTCGGGTGTTCAGGAAGTCGCTCCTATCTGATCTACGTTAAATCACAGACCAAAGCGCTAAGCTTTCCACAGAAGTGCAGTGTTCTAAAGTCGCCTTCCCCATGGAGTCGGCTGCTACTTGGGTCTACTGTCGGTTCCACTTGAATTTCTTAGTTCACTTCTCTACTTATTGTTAAAGGAGTTTAGTCGCCATAACTTTCACCGAAACTGAGTGCTTTCTTCTGGTAAGATGATGAGGACAAATCGATTTCCAAAATTTGTAACGTTCTTGTTCAGCACCAGATTTAAATAGGTCAAAATGGAATAAGCTTGCGAAATTTCAGTAGAGCGCTACTCTTTTGACTTTTTGCGGATGAGTTGTAACGCTATTGAGAAACTGTAAAAAAAAAGCCCGGTACGGTTTGTAAGATTATCAGGCCAGCAACATTTCGGCCACCAATCCTGCAAAACCCAACTTCAGTGACATCGAATTCTCCTATTGTGGTAGATTATCAGGTCAGAGGTGCGAGTATTCCAACACTTGGCGGAATACCTCAACGCACCCACAGCGAGCGGATGGGGGACGGCATGGGCGACCGGATGAGTCATTACTCGATTGGATCGGACCAACGGGCGAGACATGGCAGGCAAAATAGGATGGACGACCAAATCGGAGGCGCGATTATTCCAACATTCAGAGGAATATCTCGACACGGTCGCGGAAAACGCTCAAAGCCCACTGTGTATAGGTAGCGGACAGCACGAGCGACCGGACGAGCCATTGTTCAACGAAATCGGACCAACGGACGAGGAATGGCAGGCGGAAAACCCTCCGAAGGAAGGCGCCGATCACGTAAACCAGGCAAAAATGCGCACGACGTGTGAGCGGAAACCGGGGTGTGTTGTGGGCTGGAATTGTGATTCAAAATCGCAAGCCCACGTGTGTCATGGTAACTAGCGGGTTGGACAATAATGATTGTGCTTTATTGGGCGCCTTTTCGCTACACTATGTACGTTTTGAACAGTTTACCATCATCGAGTCCAAGCGTGACCCAACATGTGACGCCGTAAATCGGTTGGGAGTTGATACGATGTTTGGCTCGGGCGACTTTTTAAATGTCATAAAGACGCCCTTATCCGGTGTGACATTTCTTGGTTCAGGTCTTGATGCATCCATGTATTCTTGACAGTCCAGTCATTATATTCGTGTACTTGTAAACGTTTTAGCTCATCTATTTCTAGTGCACATTCAATAAAATACTCGGCTGTGTTATTGTAATAGGCTACCCGTGAACTCAGTGAGTAGTATGCAGTTTGAATGCACACAGTGACGGTTATTTCCTCGATCCGCATGTGGATAACCACGTAGGGATGTTGGAGTGTAATAAATGTCAACTTAAGCAGTGATCGAGCAGGTAATGATCGAAACAACCATAGAGTGCACGTGAGCGTTTGCTTTCATGACAGTGTGTTTCTGTTTAGTACGCGTCTTTCTCATTAACAGGCTAACCCCTGGTGCCAGCAATCTCCTAGACACAATGCTAGCTGAGAGAACGGCGTATTAAAGAAGTGCAAACGATTGACTGTGAGTAAGTATTATTGCGAGTAATAATAATAATGAATCTGGACCAATCTCTTGGTGAACTCAACAGCGATTTGGAACGAATGTGGGAGGTGGTCTGATTGGCTCACTGAACAGACGAGATGTGAGGCAAACGAGACCTCCGTTCCAAGACGTTGAATAAATTGTTGCAAAGTGTGTTGCCGGATGTCTCGATGAACAGTAGAATGGATTAGTCCTTGCGTTGTTTGAGAACACTGAAATATAAAATAGCTATGGAGAGTTTCGAACGAAAATGGGGATTATGAGTTCTGTAATTAAACGTTTGCTGAGTGAAATTGGTTAAGGTAATGGCACTTGCAACAAACTAGTAGACTCACTTTTGCTCAGGTTTATGCATACAGGAATTTTCAGTCAGACAAGCCAACCTAAACGACCGAAATTGTGGACGAAGCTATTTTCCGTGGTTAATAACGGTAGTAACCGGATAAGTGTGCTAACGCAAATCTTCCAATCGTGTCGCAGTCTGCATAAGACGTTCTCATGTCATGTTGAACCCAGTTAGTTTTTTTAGTGTAGCTCGATGCTTTTTGTCCTAGGAAAATACAGTTTAGCTTCTTTATGTGGATCAAATAGCCGAATCTTCTTAGAAGCTGAAGACTATAATCTCTTTTACTCGCAGTGTTGACTTCTTGCGTAAGGACGTAAGTAGTTTTTTGGATTAGGTCCTATGCACCCATTCCCGTTCTCAGTAAACGGGTTTCTTAACAGTAGTAAAGCAGTTACGCATTTGCACAAGTTACTTGTTAAAGCTGTCGATAAGGGTTGACCGGTACTTCTGTGAACTGGAGTGGGCTTCTGGTGCAGCGAGCTTGGTTGTTTCCCTCTCCTATCCATCCCCAGATTTGTGCAAGCGAATAAAAGTTCAAAGTGTGAGAATCAGCGTGAAATTCATTCTGCGACGCGTCTGGTGCTACTTTGCGAACTTCATGAATTCACATTTTTACGACTCATCCGGAATTTCCATTGTGTGATGCATATCGCCGACTTTTGGCATCTCCCGTGGAGTGCGACAAGGTCGCCCAGCTTTCTCATTCCTATTCACTTTTCCGGTAGACCAGATCCTAGAATGTGTCCTAGCAGACTGTAAATATGATGTTGTGGAAGTGCTCACAGGCATCCGAATTTGAGACGTACAATATTCAGATGATATCGCCCTAATTTGCAAGGGTTCATAGGGAGACCACAACATCTTATACAGACTACAGGCTTCAGTTCATCAGTTTGGTATGACGTTTGCACTTAGTGAGTGCAGTGCTGTTGTAAGATAGGCAGGACCCCGCGTCTGCCATCACCCCTAGTCGTGAGCCGTTAAAGGCGGTTGAGAAATTCGTGTACCTTAGGCGCTGTATTAGCGCTGGCGGAATGTCTGATAAGATCACAAATCACACTGCAAAGGTTTGGATGGCGTTTGGCAACTTACACCATCAGTTGGGTCGGCGTCGTTTGAGTCTTTCTGTGGAAGGCCGAGCGTATAATGCCACTGCAAAGGCAATCCTATTGTACGGCTCCGAAAGCTGGTTCATTCGCCCGAAATATGTTCACGATCACTGTTTTCGACCGTCGGCATCTCCAAACTGTTGGCGGCGTGTGGTAGAAGCACTGTATCAGCAATGAAGTTGTCTTTGGAGCAAATAAACTGTGTCGACCCTTGAGCAGACTGTTCGGGTCTCAGACTTTGTTGGCTTGGCCAACTCATCGTCTGCCACATCGTGCCTTATCTGCGAGTAGTGTGTTAAGCTGGAGGCGGCAGCCCGGTGATCGTCGCATGACTTAAGTTTGGGGCATGAAGACACACTCTGAAGCTTGCTTCATTAGGGCGCCTCCTGGTTGGGGTCCGAAGTACGATGAACACCATTTGTAAGGTATTCGCTCAAAATTTAATACGAATGAAGTCAAACAATTTCAGCGTCATGATTAACATGTTATTCATAGGCGGATTGAGAATAACACAACGTTACGAGCAGGTTGTAATACTCTAATACTTTTCGACCACAACAATTCTGAGGAAGGCCATCCGAGGTGGTTGAAACGTAAAGTATTACAACTTCCACGTAACGTTGTGTTATTCTCTATCCATTTATCGACAATGAACACCTTCGGCTGAGAACGCTGATATGACGAAGAATAGAAGTCAGTGGAGTTCGAGTTGCGAATCTCCGGCCTGTGTTCTCACTGCGCCACTGGCTAATCACAGATGGAAGTAATAAACTGTAGCAAGAGTAACTCAGTGAATTTGCGCCTGGCATAAACTTGCCCACTCGAGGACTTCTGTTTCATGACCACTTAGAAACATATTCGTTTCCATACCACCCTGGCCCGTTGGGGGGTAGAAAACCGTTTCTGTTGTTAAACAGCTTACGAATGATAATTAAGTTGTTTTATCTTTTCAAAAAGACACTCCATGACTCCACTCACCTTTTACCCATCATGTTTAGAATGCTCATGGTTAACCCACAGTCTTTCAACGGTTTTGATTTATCGTAGCGCCATAAACACCAGGATGCACGATCTAAGATTTGAGTGTATCGCTGTATTTCTAATGCCACTGCACATATGTCTGAAGGTAGACTTATCTTCAAGACAAGGACATGAAGCAATCGCAACTGGCAAAAAAACGAGTAGACATAACCTGAGTTTTTAATGGCACATCCAACGTTTATTTTAGACGAAATTACGAAAATCGGTAAAGAAAGACAGTGAAAACGAATCCTCTTTCCAGGCACCGCACCTGGCTGGCGAATTTTCGCGCACCAATCGCTTTATATACGTGTTCAGCCCACAGTGAACACAAACCACACTGGAAGAGTACATTGCCAATGATAAAATCATACTGACCATTCTAAAGCTATCACGGACAAATGGTCCAGTCCCCTATCTGTCATCAGAGCTGAGTGATCGGTCCAAAACCAGTATTGAAGAATTCCCCGCCTTCAAAAATATACTTACTTCTCCAGATACTCGACCACATCTGTGTGATTGAAGTGCACCGCCTCAGACAATGGTGTATGGCCCCATCGGTCAACAGGATTCGGGTTCACGCCACCCACTTCAATGAAAAACTTGACCGCATCTCGAGCCCCGGAACTAGCTGCTACGTGTAACCCGGTTCGACCGTCGTAGTCTACCGCAGAGAAATCGACGCCACTGATGTAACTTCTGCTCGGGAAACAAAGGTGAGGGTCAGAAGAAAACACACTCACTGGTGTTTCATTGGTATGGGCACTGTGACTACGGTCGAAATGGTCTTAACAATACGGTTAGAAATAAACAATGAACAATAATTGGGAATAGGTACAATACGTGCACTCTGCTTTCTACGACATATCCGATTGTATTTGCTATCAGGTGCTCATATGATCACGTCACCTAATCAGTTGGCCTTACTGAGCATGCAAACATGGTCGCTTAATCACCAACAGACTTCAATGTAGGTCGGAATATGAAATGAACAAACGGCACACACTGGTATGTTTAAGTGGTACACGGTGTATGAAAGAATACACCGGGGGTTGTCCAAATCATGCACATCAGCAAGCTGTGATGACGCTTATGGGTTCACCGGCGTTGATGTGCAAAGCGCATGTGAGACCACTGGGTACCACTTAGGCCAATGAAGAACCTACAAAACTCAGTCTTTACAAAGACATGCAAAACTTCGAAGTGGCCTCTGTGGTCTTTTGAAGACAAGACAAAATTAAACTAACAGAATACAAAAAGGTTGTGTGAAATGGTAATAGCCACCGGCGTTCAAGCTGTTTGGCAGAAATTTCGCCATCTAGTGGAAAATGTTCACTGGGCAGTCGATTCTGAGTGTGTTCTACATCGTATAGGGATAATTTAAGCGTACTGAAAGTCAGTGGCGGAGATTTAACTGTCGTAACTTCGACTGTGCCACTGCTTTACACCTACCTAGGGATAAACGGGAGCAAGATTGTCATGCGTCTTAACAGCCCGAAAACATTTGTCAACAAACTTTTGGCAACTCCTACCTTATACTGCACAACCAAACAAACAGAGCGATGGATGACTTGGTATGATTGTATCGGAAGAACACTCCTTCGTTCTACGTTGACTGGGTGACTAAGTCCACCCAAACTAAAAAGGACATTGAACCTGCACCAACCTACAGCACCTCTCGACACACCATGTATGCTGAATCTCTTCTTGACGTTGGGTTGACCGGCATGGGGTATGTGGATGACACTGTCTTACTTAACCCCTCTGAGAAAGACATGCAGAGCATGCTGAACAACATGAATGACAGGGCTAGTTTACATTGAATGTGCTTCGCATAATCAAAGTATTGTATTTCCACTCCTGTGTTCCTTAATGCCGGCAGTCCACTGAAGACCGTGGGCACATCCACATATTTGGGTAGCTCTATGTCGTCAGCCTGTAATATTGCCCAAGAGATATCGGCGAAGATAGCAAAGGCACAAGTTGCCGTTGTATTGGATCGTCGATCTGGTTACGCGCTCAATCTCTTGACCCAAAACCGAGAAAGACAAGAGACGCGGCAGCATCGTTTATTGGATGAGCGTGTCGAAATGTGACCACAGAGACTCTAAATTCATAGGACAAAACGACTACCATACATGGAAGTCAGACACGGAGCGAATCAAGTGGAACGGTCACATATGGCAGTCATGTGGTCGGGGCAAAAAAAAGCAACGGGAGAAAACAGTCCAGATTGCGCATAGGCGTTCGACCGCATGGCTAAAATCTGATTGGCTGAGTGGAACCGTATCACCACTCACAATTATACTTTCCGAACTGGACAGGCTGACTGATATGGCGTGATGCGTCCTGGCTGTCTCGTTAGGTGATGCGATTCCTGACATTTTACCAGCCTGCGTAATCTGCGGCGTCGAGAAGAGGGAAGGGTATATAGTTGGGAAACGTGTCCTGTTCACAACAAAGACGTCCACAGACTTGATGCTGACGCTGTATCCGCTAATTGGTTCACATTAAGTGGACTGATCACGTGGGCAATGTGGTGGTTCGCTGATATGTATCCCAGAACGCTGGGGATGCACGATCAGGCGTCAACTAATAGTATTGGGTCACGTACTCCACATGCCAATTGAGTGTTTACCGTACTTGACATTGTATACCAAGATCACCAACAGTTGGGTAAAACCGCATGGTGACAAAATATGGAGGTCCTGACCGTTTCATTGTGTAAGGTAGTTAGGTGTCGCCTGCCTTGCTGGAGTCCTCGTGGTCACTCAAGTGGTTGACTAGAAACACTTTCCGAGATGGTGATGTGCCGCAATCGATAGCATACCTGCGTTCATAACATTTTCGTTGGAATGATGATGGTGAGTTACAACTTCGATTGACATGGGCAGACCATCCCGTTATTTAAAGTAGTCATTACAACGATTTAATTCTGAATAATGAAGATTCAAATTAGAAGATGCCGATGGCTGATCACTTTACTGGCAAGACCCACAGAAGGAACGGAAATAGATCATTCCCCAAAAGTATAAACGATAGTCCGCTGGTGATTTGTATGGAACCTTTCTCAGTAGGAAAACTGGAGTTCATCGTGATGGATGGGGCGCAGAGGTCAGCTTACATGAAAACATTGTGTGCACAACGAAAATCATACCTTTCAATGGGATAATATCTCGACACATGTACTTCATCTCTCTGAATCATACTGTTTACTTAAAGACCAAATGCTTGAGCGGGCCGGTAGGAAGACGTGACTCGAACTCCACAGAAAGTGCATGGAGCATTATCGTACAAAAATGTCACCAAAATGAACGATGGACTTATTATAAAAAGAAACAGAAAAATGCGTTCTTTTGAGACTGCCAGAGAGCTGGTAGCAGAGTGTTAATACCCTTCATCAACAGCATACGAAAATCTATTTCATTTTTAAAACCAGACAGAAAACACACACTCAATCAGCCACTGTCAATTTCGACTCACTTTACAGTTTTCCACCGTGACATTTATGACTGAATGTCGTTTTTATATTTGACGGTCACTGTCAAGCGCTATTGTCTGTTTTTCCATCTGTACAACAGTCCGAATATTTTAAGTTGTAAATTAACGAGCATAATATCAAATACGAGTATCTTCATAATTATTTTGTGCACCGTATTAACACATACTTCGTCACCAATCTCTGACAACTAAAAGTCTTTGGGGCGTCCTAACCAATCAAATGCAACAAATTTAACGCCTTTGGTCGATACTGAACTAGATGACCCTATTGGGCGCAGGGTACGACAATGGACCCTTGACTGCCGAATCTTTTCCAATCACAGATACCTTGAATATAATGATTCGGCGAGTCATGTGACCACAACCTCTAACAGTCCTACTGCTTTACTGACAAAGCTTACAAACAAATTTACTTTGTTCTTGGAAGCCCTCTCAAACACGTTAGCGTTCTGGCATCTGAGCGATTACTAAATATATCCTCATATTTAACTGATAATCTCTGCTTCCCTTATCGTTTTGTTAACTGCAGGATGAAAGTTGTTCGAACCACACCGTAGGACTATTCGGCTTAAAACAAGTAGTGTATGTATGCTGAGTCCGAAAAAATATCCGCTTCTTACAAACCAATGCAAAATGTTACACCGTTCCTGAGCATCCGTGTGGTGAGGGTAAGAGGCATTTTCCGTACTCAATGTTATTTGCGGTTCGTACAGCGTTTTGAAGGCCAAAAAAAATATTTTTATATTTTAAACATCATCACAGCAGCCATGAGCCTGACCAAAAGGTACTGCGGATTGGGCCGCCGCTCACCTCAAAAGTGACGTGGAATAGTCTAGAAGAAAACGTTACTAAGAAGGTTGAAAATTATTGAAAGAGAACTAAGCTGAAGAACTAGAAATGGTACGGATACAGATACGCCATTGATTGCGACACAACGCCATCTCGGGTAGCGTCTCCAACCAGCGGTTCGAGTGATCACGAGGACCCCATCCAGGCAGGCGATACCTGCCCAGTTTGCTCAGTGGAACAGTCAGGGTCTTCACATTTCGTGACCACGTTGTTTCCTGACCACCACGCGGTTTTACCCAACTGTTGGTGGCCTCAGCATATAATGCCCGGTACGTTAAACGATCAGATGACATACGGAGTATGTGACCCAACCATCGCAAGTTGTGCAACGTGATTAGTTCACCAATTGATCGCGCATCCCGAACGTTCCGGAATACGCGCCGGCGAACGGCCATTGCTCACACGATCAGTACACTTAATGTGAACTAACTAGCGGAGACAACGATGGTCAAACACAGCAAATCTGTTAATATCTTCTCTGTGAACAGCCCACGTTTCCGAACCATAGAACAAAACTGAACGCACTCAGGCATTATTAACTCTTCCGTTCAACGACAACCGAACGTCTTTTCGACACCACAGATGATGCAGTCTGGCAAAGGCAACTCGTGCCTTTGCTATCCTCGCTGATATCTCATCAGCAATATTACAGGCTAACGAAATGGTGCCACCCAAGTATGTGAAACTATCCACAGTCGCAAGCGGATTACCTTCATTGAAGAAAGTAGGAGTGGGAATGCCCCAGTCTTGAAGCACCACTTTGCACTTTGAAGGCACGAAGCGTATTCCGTACAAACCAGCTCGGTCACTAACCTTGTTCAGCATGGTCTGCATGTCTTTGGCAGAGGGGCTATGTAAGACAGTGTCGTCCGCGTACTCCAGATCGGTCAATCTAGCACCAGGCAGAAGCCTAACACCAAGTTCACTGGATTCTCGAAGCGCACCCTCCAGAATGTCGTCCATGACAAAACAGAACAGGAAGGGAGAAATCGGAAACCCTTGAAGAACACCACTAGAAGTGATGAACGCCCGAAACACTTGTCCATAAACTTTCATCCTGCTTGCAGAGTGAGCATACAATGATCTCAAGAGATTCACGTATTTCTCTGGTACTCCCTTGCGAAGAAGACAGCTCCAGTGAACGTTACGAGCAACTGAATCGAAAGCAGGCTTTAGGTCCAAAAAGACCAAGACCATCGGTTGCCTATAAGAGCGCCGATGTTCCGTGGTCCATCTCGAGGTAAAAATGTGATCAACGAACCTCCGACCGGATCGATATCTTGTCTGTTCTTCGCGTATCTGACTTCCTCTGGGCTTAGTGAGCCGGCGTAAAATGAGACCAGTGAGTAACTTGGACGTAACAAACACCAAACTGATGCCTCTGTGGTTGTCACATAGACTTCGAGCTCTCTTTTTGAAAACGGGAATGACTGTTGATAGACACCAATCGCGTGGCACCTCCTCAGTCTTCCAAATCGTCTGAAGGAGTTCCATCAGTTTTGATACCAACCTCTCCCTGTCATCTTTGAAAAGAGAGAGAGGGATGAGGTCTGGTCGAGAAGCCTTATTACACTTCAATAACTTGAGCTCCAGGACCACTTCTGCTTCCGACGGAGGGCCGTCCGGAATGCAATAACTGACCAATCGGGTCCTGTCGTCCACATGATCTGGTTGAGACCAGCTGAACTGTTCTTCAAAATGTTCAGTCAATCTGTCAAGTCAGCGCGATTGATTGGTGACTAGTGAACCATCTTTTTCACATATGGTTTTACTTACACCGACTCGACGGCGAGTACTACCACAGAGAAAAAAGCCTTCTGCTATTCTCAAATAAAAAGGCCTTTACCATCTCTTTTGACTGTTCGATCAAGCAGTGCTCACGATCTTTGCACAAGTTTTCAGTCAACTTGCGTTTAAGTTCTCGACGGTCGTCATCATATTCAGAATCAGGTGAGATGGATCGACGCTTCTTCATGAGGTTTATCGACGCGACAGAAATCCAGTTCGGTCGCAACTGAACAGCTCCTTCGGAATATAGCTCTTGACAACACACTCTCATAGTTGCGGTGATTGGTTCTCAGTGTTCATTAGGATCCTTCATCTGCCCCGAACTGGACAACTTGTTCAACAACGTTTTCTGGTAAGCGTTTTTTACACCCTCATCGCTCGAATGCCAGTTAAGTACCTTGCGTTTACGAACACGTCCCCCGGGCAAATGACAAAACAAAACGAGCACGCATAACAACATGGTCCGAGTCCAGGTGGTTGTTCCAAACGGCACGACTGTCCTTAACAGGGTGGCGTCACCTGTAACTGACTGCTATGTGATCCAACTGTGTCCATGGCTGAGAAGCACACGGTCTCCAAGTAACACAGTGCATATTTATGTGTTGGAATGCAGCGCTCGAAATATACAAACCGTGGGATGTGTACAGCTGTAGTAGTCTTTCGCCATTATCAGTGCGTTGTGCCCGGACAACAAACATATCTCCAAGCCGCTTCTCATCCGGAGAAGGACGACCAAGCTGAGCATTAAAATCGCCCGCTAGTATTTTAAACACTGCTTTCTGATGCGGAAAATGTTTAGACATTTGAGTTTACAATGAGCACACCTGGGAATGTACACAAGTTAACTAACTAATACTAACTACTCCTCACGGCCTCCCGTGAAAAGCGTGTCTCAAAGTTACCAAAATTAAGGCGGAACCTCCTGGGCATCGCAACCTGGGCGTTATGTACGCGCGATTCTATTCAGAGACCCCAAATCATTAACTCCAGCGAAGGCAGTCTGATGTGTTCGAGTGAAAGTCGGCGTGTCCCTACATACCAGAATTCCTGAGCCGTGCAACGGTTAAACAGGTATACTGTGCACAAGCACTGCTGCTATCATCTGGGATAAACAGATGTCGTGCAGTTGGTTGTGTGAATCAAGTGAAAATTGGACCACATACAAACGACTGATCTGCGACAGTGAAAGAATCTGACAAGAAGCTCCTCAAGGTTGGCAGCCGTGGCTTATACGCAGTAGTGATTTCAAGTGTGACATCAGCAAGACTGGATGGCTCATGCAGCACGCCGTCAATTTGGTATACTGGCCTCCAAACGACTCAGGAGCCAGATGAGAGAACTTCACGACCGTTACTGGATGCACGGGTTTTCCGAAACGACTCAGCCTGTGGATTGAAAATAATTGTGAGAGATTTGCAGATACAGCTCACCGTTGTCACGTTCTTCAACGGTCTGACAGAACAAAACGAGTGTCTATTGTATCAGTAATGCACTGTAGTATGGTAGTGTACTATAGCAGACAGAACAAAAGGGCAAGGGAACAGTAGACTAGAGTAAGACTGTTCGGCGAAGCGACAGATTGCATTGTCAGCGTGGAAACCTTAGGCTAAGGACCAGTTGTCCAGGCAGAAAGGCCACATGACCCAATCTAAGCGGACGTAGATAAAAACAAAGTTGCGAACACAATGACGTGCCACGTGTTGTAAGTGTGTACCCACTCCATTATCTACGTCATTTCCCTTGTACGGTAATATAGGCTGGACTGGTCATGTGGGCAAACGAAAATTCAGGACATAACAGGTGGGTTAAACAGTAGGACACGGCAATATGCACTGTTAGAATCGTTCAATAAAATGGCAGTCAGCATCACTGACTCTTTGTGTGTAACGAGGCTGAACATCTTTAGTTCTGCTGAAAAGAACGTGTAGTTTTTTCTGGTGTGGTACCAGTTGGACAAACCCTGTTATTTGAAAATCCCTTCAGAGACTTGCATCGACATGCAGGTAGCCACAGAGTTTCTGGAGTTTGATAAAAATCTATGCGATATAAAACTGATGAAAAGATCCGCGAAAATTACATGTGGCCTTATTGTAAACAACTTACTTGTTTACCATGGATACTAAGACTGTCAGCGAGTTTCCGTAGTTATTATCACCATATAAATCTATTCGCATGCTTGGATGCTTCAATCCTATATTGACTGGTAAAATCAAAGCCACCGCAGCAGATATTAGAGCAGTGTATCAGCTACATGATTGACAACAAGCATCTGCATCTCTCAGATTGTGGTGCTATCGTTAATCAACACAATAAGTTTGTATATCAATGTTTCGATCAAACTAACGAAATCGAGTGAACCTTGCTCTTTTCGGTGCTTTCAGGTTGTAAGGTATTAACAGTTTTTCAGGCTGGTATCAGGTAGATGTTACTTATGCCATACAAACACCGAAGTAAAAAGAGGACTTCCTGTAAACAAAGAACTGTATTCCGACAAGCCAAGATGACCTAAAGTGTTATCCTAATTACGAGCCCAAGTGCAATGTGAGAAGCAGTTACATACAAAGCATCTGTTCTCGGAAAGGAAATCAGAGAGAAAGGCTGAAGTAGTGAACGTAAGTCTGTATCTACCTTCCTCGCCCACTGTACAGTACAGCAGGTGAGCGTATTTAAATATCTAACCAAATTGTATATGCATGTTTATTGCCTACTATTAACGATATATTGGTAATAGGTAAAATTAAACGAGTGAGAGATTCAAAGATAAAGTCATCCGAACAATCAATAAAGTATCTCAAAGAACTCATGGTACATGATCATGACACACGGTCAGTGGATCTTGAACGATTTGATAAACCAACTGAGACATCAAAGAGGGAAAGTGGTCAAACGGATGAAAAACGACAATCGAATATCGGCGGCAAATAACACCACATAAAAACGGGCAGAATCGGACGAAAGAGTATATGAATTTTAAATGGGAGTCATGCTGTGTAATGGACTGAGATCCCTGTTTGAAAACGTGAACATGTCGTCGGTGGCACATACGTGTAAACTGTGAATAAAGATATCGATTTACCTAACTGCTTTTAACAACAGCTTGCTGAGTTAATCTGTACCGAACGTTCTGGAAAAATATGGAAATTCACTTGTTCAAACCGGTATAAACCATAGTTATAATTCATTCATCCCTATGGCTGATTGATGCATATTCTGTATTCTATAGGCACACTCGAGGGGTTGGGAAGTACACTTACCTAGGTAGCTGTGTCAACTCTGCTGGTTCATCTAAAGTCTGGATGATCTAGTATAAACTTCAGCTACCTTTGACGTCGATGTGGTAGTAGCTTTCAAGTAGAGGAAAGAACATACAGTTTAGATACGTACAGTCCTTCCACATGGAACTCCGTATATTCTCGCGGACAGTGTCCAAAACCGCCTGTTTACGCAAACCGGCAGCGTAGCACTACATACGCGTAATGAGAGTACAGCACAACCTGGCGTGTTTTCGGAATAGGTGAGTTGAGCGCGTCGATGAGCATGCTGACTTCACCTCATGGACTTCGACAACTCAAAGTTTTCCGAGCACTTGAGAGAATAGCCTAACTTCACGTCCTTGTACAGTGGTTTTTTTCTTAAAAATGGAAAACACTGCCACCACATTGCACGACTGTGGTTTTCTGATAAAACATGATACTGCATTGAATTCTCACTAGTCAGGCGAAATTGAAAACTCAGTCTGGCATCAGAGGAACGTGTTGGATTGGCGTTCCTCCACGCTCCTTATCATGAAGAAGCCGATTTAGCCACAGAAAACGTCTGTCAGCAGCATTCAGGCGTGGGGAGATTAACTTGCAAAAAATTAGGGAATCTGATCAAGGACATTCTGCTACCTGACGTCTCAAGGAGAAGTCAAAAATGAGTTAACAATCGAAAGTATTATTCGGAGAATCACTGAAACCCCACAAAAAGGCTTTCGCCGGCTGTCTCAGGAATATGTAACGTCTAAAACTGCTGTGCGGAGAATGCTTAAAAATTTCATCACACGCATTATCACGGGGTGATTTAAAAAGAATGCATTCCAACGACACAAAGGTGTATGAAACATTCTGCTCGTGGTATTTGCCCAATGATGACATTTACTCCACTCTTTTTTTCTTAGGAAGTGGCATTCTATTTAAACGTTTTTTTTATCAAAAAAATCGTGTTTGGCAAGCACTCAAACCGTGTCGAGTTTCTACCAGTTGGGGGCAGTTTAAGTCCAGGTTTGTGTGTTGGGCAAGCATACATGGAACAATATCCCTATGATCATATGTCTTTACTGAAAACGTCACAAATAAGTGGTATTCTTTAAACGCAAAGTAGATGCTCATTTTAGGTTATTCCTATCTATGACTATTACGACATTGTAACCCCGGTATCAGAGTGAACGGGAACAAACAATCGGGTGTTGCTTCGGAGAGGCGGCTTCACACCATTCACTTATACGTGATTTAGCAGCGAGTATTGGTTAACGTTCCAAGATTTTTCTCTTTTGTGCGGGGTCTGATGAAGTTATAGATTAGTTTCTACTAAATAACGTATATCAAAATTGTATAACTACTCGGTAAATGAGTGGCACGTCTAATGCAAAAGAACTTCATTGATGTACTGTGTTCAGTCACTCAACGAGTCGTTCAGCGCTGAATTTAATTACTTAACACGAAACTATGCTGTAGAGTGTATCAATCTGTTCGTCTGCTTCACAAGTTACCTCGTAATATCCAACACTCCTGCAGTGAATGCTGGGCTGATTTTGTATAAAAAAAGACGGGGTTTTGCAAATAATCGACCGCACGTTGGAACACAGGTAAGTGAACTTTCCTGTGACTTGATGGGCGTTTCCACTGAAGACCGCGTAGAGAAACTATTCGCCTTTTTGCTACCAGAGGACTTTCTCGCTTTTGCTTGACTAGTTAAAGCCTACAGGAATGGTCTGCCTCCATCACGTTTAGGAAAGAAGCTACGACAGTGAGATATATTGGGGTATCCAGTTCAAGTGACTGAATTAGTACACGAGAAAGCGGGTCGGGCAGTTCGACAGCAGTAGGGCCAAACGGTGCAATACCACCGTCACATCTGCGCTTAAGCTAAGTACACGCTGACTAACGTAGGTGCATCAGTGCTAGCTTTGGGAAAGGCTTCAACGACACTGTACATAGTCAAGAGATTGCTTTATACACTCGGAATGGTAGAGATTTAATTTGCGATACCTTCACATGTTGAGAGATAACAATTGACGAGACCTGTGAACGGCAACGTTGGGAATCAAAATCGGACAGTAAGGTGTGGAATTTTGTAGTGTGGATACAAAGTGACAGAAGGGTTCATAGTGTTTCCCACTTATTCATATTAAGCGTCTGTTTAGGCAAAAAATGTTGTAAGAATTAGACACATTCGGGTACGGATATTCGGTAGCTCATGTGCTGATATTGTTACGAGATTAGATAAGGGTTAAAATGGATTTGGAATACAGAGATAACTGTTATCTTCAGATATCTGGCCAGGAAAATGTGTACATACGTTCAAGAGTGACTGAACGTTTACACTGGCAAGATATGTGCGTGAAATACTGCTGCACAAGGCCAGGAATCTTAGGGATCTGTCCAAAAGTTCGAAATGTTTCATCGAAAGACCAGAAAAGAGAACGGAACAGACGACACAGGTTGTTCGTGTTACTCGGTTTAAGATACACGGTCAGACAAAAAATGCTTCTCCTGTGGGCAGTTTCCATGATCACATTTTTAGTCAAACCTTGGTACCGTCACATATCGGCATTTGTAACACAACATGCACGTTATGTCATAACCATTACTTTTACGACAAATCAGGCTACGGCCCACTAGAAATCGCAGCTCGCCGACCATCCTGTGTGCACATAGTGACCTTCACAGACTGGAACTAATTCGCCGACATCCATGACAGGGCATCAAGCGTGCAAGCACGTAATCCATCAGGCCAGCTGAGCCGGACGTCACAGTTTCGAGGAGAAGCTGTAGAATCATATCATCGTGAGCGCCAACGCAAATTAGCAGACTGTTGAGACGTTTAGAGTGGATATATTAAGCCACTGGGTTGTTATTTTTGAAAGACTTCCCGAACCACGGTAATGTGAGGCATAACAAGCGAGGCTGAAAACGGCGGCACAGGACGTAGAGAATGGAGCGCACGAAGAATAGTTCCAGCAGAATGTGATTAACGAAATCAGAAAACCGGTTTTGCAAGATGATAATATCATTTCGTACGTTCTCGTCAGTTGCCACACTTCAGCGATGACAGTCAAAAAGAGTTAGACACGAATCAAGCCCATCGATGCATTAGTGTCACTGGCTGAAACCAAGACAGACGAAGTTTCACGGTCAAGAACTTTTGCACACAGATGACTGGGTTGTTGCGTGTGGCAAGCAGCACCCCGTGTGGCCTAGGTATGATGGGCTTGTGATGAGGCATCAACCCGCGGAAGGCGTTTGTCGGAACGACCACGACCCGTCTCCAGCACTTGATGGACGATAGAGAATGCTGGCATGCCCTGTTCTGTGTAACAATTGACGAAAACATATGAAATGGTATTACCATCTTTCAGAACCGATTTGATTTTGTCATTCAGAGTGTGATTAACTGCAATGGAGGTTTTTACAACACCCTCAACGCCGTCTCGCCTTAGTACTTTTTTAGAGGCAATCCACGGTATTTAATTGTTTACCATGCTTCAATGTACCGTTGCAATGCTAACGTAACTACACAGGCAACAGCGTCTGTCGTGAGCTGTCAGACGCCGTGTTTGGTCTTTGAGACGGTAAGCCAGAGTAACCTGTATCAAAGATTCCCAGTTTGAACATCTCAAACAAGTGTGGTGAGGTAATGGCGGTAGTTGCGGGGGTTTTTAAAACAGGAGGAGAAAATAAGGCAGGTTTCCGACCTGACTACGGGTGTGTCGAACATATTTTCACTTTGCGACAGACACTGGAGTATCAGCACTCCTTCCCTCAACAAATGACCATAGCCTTTTTGGACCTCAAGGCTGCTTTTGACTCAGTTGCTCGGGTTGCTTTTCAAAACTATCTTCATCGCGGTCGGGTCTCAGTGAACTGTCAATTTACTGAAATCGTTGTATGCCCGTTCAGCACGAAAGATGCGCGTTTATAGAGTATTCTCCACGTCAAGTGACGTTCGACTGGGGCGTTTCGTATCCCCTTTCCTTCTCAACTTTGTGATGGACAATATTCGGGAAGGAGCACTCGGAGTTTCTGTTTACGTGTAAACTGATTGATATTGAGTATATAGATGATATTGTTTTCGTTGTTTCTCTTGCAGATAACAAGCAGACTAAATAAATCCTATGGCTGGCTAGTATTGTACGTACATTGTACCTTCATAGTGTAATGTGTTGTTACAAAACTGGCTTAACACTGACCTTATCCATGTTAGTGCAGGCAATTACATCATCAGCTTGGAATATTGTTGACGAGAGAATATCGAAACCATTTAGTGCATCCCAAAAACTTCGTCATTTGTGGCATGGTAATATCTTTCTGTTGTCAATTAGAGATAGGGTTTACAATGCACGTGTGCGTTCAGGTTTGTTCTATGATTCAGAGACGGTGACCTATCCGTGGGGATGATGCATCTAGATTATTGGTATTTGACCATCGCCGTCTTTGTTGGTTAGCCAGTTAGTAAAAAATGGATTGACTGCGTGAGCAACTCCACAATCTGTCAGCACGCACTTGTGCAAAATCGTAACAGACAACTTGGGCAATCTAAATAATCTTCACTGGAAGCACCACGTACTCCGTGCGGGAACGGAACTTCTGCCGCATCGTGTATTGTTCAATTGGGTTGCTGATGTTTGGAAGAAATCGCAAGGTGACCAAACAATGATGCGGTCAAGGGCAATGAAAGCTTTCACCGTCTGGTTGAACAAGATCAGTAGGCGCCGTCTATCCTGTTAGAGAGATGGCGACCCTCTAACCCGCCAGTTCCAAACACTCACAGACGTAACAATATGTCGCAGTCAACGGTGTGTTCATATCTGCAAATTTGTTGGCTCTTTTATTCTTCTTCCTTACGGTCTATCTTTTACGTCGTCACTTTCACTCCTTATCTTCGTTTTCCCTTACACATCGTTAGTTATTTACTACTCCGTCTCTTTGTGGACCATCTTTAGCACTAATGACAGCCAGAACCATAATGGTGGCTGAAAATGATAGTGATGAACGATGTACACTACAACTGCTTGTTCATACGTGTCGTTCAAGGTAATGGTTGACGTGCACATATTTTGGGCGCCAATAAGATGAAAAGAAACAAGTTAGTGAATCAGAAATAAGATTAAGGATCAGGTATACTGGAATGCTATAAAACCATCTGTTTTACGCAGTTGGCAAATTCGCACGATTGAAAGTTGCAAACAGAATAGAAAACCACCTATCTGTCATACAGTAAATGAATTTACGAGATCAGAAGGAGTGTGAATCTTACTCTGATCATCTGAGTCAAATTATAGGGAGCACGGTTGAGATTGAGTAAGCAACGCTATCAATTGGCACAGTAAGACTGAAAAAGTATCTCATCCAAAAAACATAAACTGATGGGGGCAAGAAAACTGTTATTCATGTCAAATGAGCGATAATAAAATGTTGGACAGTGGATGGTGGAAAATGGCATTTGCACGATATCAAGTTATGAATAGAAAAAAGGCAATTCTTAATTTGAACACGCTCACAAACGAAGGGGCATTTTTGTGAGGATAGTGTATTATTCCAATCCGAGAAAGAGCTGATATAACGAAGTGGACAGGAGGGGCATCAATAATATCTATGATTAGGATTTCCAGGTATACGGACAGGTATATTTGTGTCAGTGAGGACGGATGGTTTCGCATACAGTCGAACAGAATTCGGACTGAGACTATGGATCAAGGAAGTGGTCTGACTAGCAGCTGGATACGAACTGAAAGTATTACATCAGTTTTTGTCGTTTAGTTTTAAAGGTCATCGTCATAGAAGGAGGGTATTTTTTATTTTTTGCGGATATGGGTTTCACACTTATGTGAATCGTCCCAAAGCCAGATGATGCGCATGACGTCCTGTACATTAGCAGACTTCAGTCGAACACAAAACCGAAGCAGCATTGCAAACAAAATTCCAAGTAGGGAGTTAGAGGTATATGCTTTCGAAGACCACAAAGAGATACAGAGTAACGGCGAGAATACGTTTGTTTCAATAAAACAAGTGTATTTTTAAATAACGCCCTCAGACAAAAAGCTCAACTTTTCAAACAGATTTATTCGGTAGTTTATATCAATCGTTTACAATCGTGTATAGCAGTAACACGGAAATCGCACAATCAAGTCAACAAATGATTCCAAGCTTGGGTGGGTCACGGTTTATTGGGGGAGAACAGTGATGGCATATGCGGGAGCGCAGTACACATGCTCATTATGAGAGGCTAACCCGCTGACATCGTGTGACCTACGCTTCGTCAACTCTCGGTTAACTTGAAGAAAAACAGGCGGTGAAAACGGAGGTTGGTGCGACCTAATTCAGTATACACATACGTAGCTGTTAACAATCGCACTCTGTCCAATCGGGAGCGGGTTGGGTGGACCCCGTAAATTATTCCGAAGGCTTTTTCAGGTTTTATTCGATGGCCATCACCACCACCACCACCAGAAAGCAGTTTGCAAAGATGGCACATTACCGTTCCTTCGGAAATGTGGAGTTCGAAACATTTTGTTGTGCTCTTTTCAGTATCCAGTTACCTCACAATCGTCACCAATTACTGCGGCCGGTTACACAATCTTGGCCACTTCAATAATTTGGCTATGTATGCAATCAAACAAAGTTAGGAAGCATACAACAAGGATGAATAAATCACTTCTTTGCACCCTTGTAATCATTTAGCTGTGACAGATTTCCTCCACTTTTCTTTCTCCAAACCCACCAGCGACCACAACACTCGTAGTTCCTATTGGTGCAGCTACTACTGATTCACACTATTTGGTTTCATCGCATGGAATGACCGCGGATAACGTTCCGCAGTTCATATCAACCACCGCAGCTTGTGTCACTCAGTAAGCATTCAAAAACACTCTCTAGTGTCATTTGACCCCGTTTAACCTTCACAAAACAAACCAATTAAGCTGAACTGCAAGAAGCATTCCGATTGTTTCACGCATTCAAATTTGAAAGTGAAAAGTCATTTTGACTTTCACTAGTACTTCTGCCGTCCAAACTATTCTGAATCAACTTCTTCTTGCAAGTTCAACACCGTCGATATAAACCTTTTCTTACATTTTGCACTGGTATATTTAGAGTATACGAATGTAACTGCACATATTCCCTAACTTGATACATTTTCATAGCTTGCCGTACGATTTCCGTAATCACTGACCCTAACAATCGTCTTATGCACAGCCGTGTTCTGTTTAGTGTCCTTATCAGAACAACTAAACAGCTACAATGTTAATATCCATCCAATAAGACTACAGAACGTGAACAAAGGTTTCGAATAACTACCGTTTTTAAAAGTGCACTTATTTCATAACTTCATGCAGCAGTTATCCCACAGTGTTTCGGTGGCCTATTTAAAAACACAATCTATTTCACGATGTAAACACTTTAACAACGCCAGTTTCATCTGCCGAAACATGTAAACTACACAATTATGGCGGATAAGAACTTCGACACTTGTTTAGGAAAATCGGTACAGCACAAACCTTCTGAGGGTGGCCAAGTCATTGTTCTCTGCTGCAAACAACAAGGAAGCGATCGCATCGAACCGGTGGGCGTCTCGTGGTTTCCGGGGGTCCAGTTTTTTGTCTGTGTGCAATTGGCTTTCATAGTGATGGAAAATGAAGCGCTGAATAAGCTCCTAAAATACGTTGAACAAAACGAAATTTTAATCAACGTAACTAATGATTCAATGGCAGTAAAAATACACCATTTGCTCCATCGAGTTAAAAAAAGGAGCACGAAAATGGTGGACAAGAAAGAAATAAACAAGTGTTTGAACAACATCAGTATTTTCCGATAAAGTGTCTCACTGGAATGATGGCAAACTATGTAGTCCTATTTGACAATATGAAGCTTTGGCAGCCATAAAACTGATTAGACTGTAAATGAAGTAGGGAGATTGTGTAAGTCTATCTAAGTCCAGTAAGCGGCGATGGGGAAAAAGATGAGTAAATTGATAAGCGTGTGACTTTCGTAATATATGTATGTTTATTGCCATATAAAATCTTGAGTGTTTGCAGCGTGGAACTTTCCGAAATGAACGTTGTCATCCGTCGTGGAGATAGAAACCAAATATTTTGACCAGATGTAAAGAAGTACGGAATGATGAATTGTCTAAAACCGGCATGGTAGTGTTTCGCAGCGATAGGGAAATTGGTACAGGAGGTGGTGTAACTTTTTATTTGGGATTGCACCTAAAGACCTCAAGTATTTGTGATAGGATGCTACTGGATAATCCGGAACCAGTCTGGCAATTAATCAACATCACTCAAAACTTCACTTGTTTCGTTGGTGTGATTTACAGATCGACTTCTGTGTACTGGGATACCGACATGACCTTGCAAAACACTCTACGCAGAATATCATCTTTAGGTTATGCTCAAACATTGATAATAGGAGATTTTAATCACCCGGAGCCGAACTTCAAGAACAATTTAGTTAATACTGCAAAATCTTCTTCTGCTGAAGATTTATTCGAGGCAGTAAGTTAAGCTGGACTAGTTCAGAATGTCAAGGACCATAGGAGGTGGCAGGTGGGCTAAGCGCCATCTTGTCATAATTACACTCCTACCAACGAGGTTAATATGCTAAGGAATCTAAATGACACAGTTCGACTCGGTCGTGATGATCATGGGATAATTGAATTCAGCTATCTACTTGGAACTAGACAATATTGTGGTGAAAATCTACTCGATTCACCGCTTATCCAAACCCTGACACAATAGGAGTTATAACAAAGAACCAATCCAAACGTCGCGTTGAAGACACAACACCAGGATTGGACAAACAGTCTCAATGTTACGCCCTCTGTGATTCGCTTATTTCTCTGTTCCCCATTACACCAATTAACGTTCCGTTTGTG
>LUCH01004771.1:0-12223 GCA_013368495.1 Paragonimus heterotremus
CCACGCAAAGCCAGTCGAAGCCACAGAGCATCAGTTTTATCAGAGGAGTGAAATCCACCAATAACCGTGGGTGTTGGGAGACAACGCTGAAGGAAAATCGCAAAATCCCCCATTCCCCCTCGGGCGGAGTCAGATCGGTAAACTGAATACCCGGGGACACTCAGTTCACTGTCACTGACGTCACCTGTAAGCCAAGTCTCCGTGAAGCAAATAAGCGAGGTTTTCTGTCATGAGTTGACTGTCTAATTTCCGGCAACTCATTAAACAAACTCAGAAGGTGACATTGAGTTCGTACCAGGCCTCTCGTTGCAGACGTGCACAGAATCATGCGTAAAGAACAAACAAGCATAACAACACAGTTGAAGCCTGGATCCTTAAGGAATCCACACGATCGCTGTTCAGCACGCGGTATTAACTGGCCAGAGTTACGACAAAACTTCTCTTGCATCGTGATTAAAGATTCCAGATTATTCGTCAAGTGTGTGAACAGCATGAGGATGTAAAACAAGTTACGAGGCCTACTGATGTTCTCCGCAACTATTCTAAAGGCAACAATCAAAGGCAGTAACAAAATGATACATTCAAACCTCGTACTGATTTCGTATGCCAAGATCATTCGTTCAGTTTTCTGAAGAAAGTAAGTTAAACTCAGTCCTACAACAACTTGGGAAACGTACATCTTTTGGCTGCAATCTTTCCCGGTATTCATCTCCACAAAAGACTAGCAAGGTGCGTCGGCTTTGGCAAAGTGGGTCATATTCAGTCGGTCTGTAAGTCCATAAGTTCGTGTCAGTTAAGGACACTTTTTAATTCGAATGTCCAACAATTAACTGATGACAATACTACTCCTTCTTTATCTGTCTTGTTCCAAAACACTTCTCATTTTTTAAAAACGTTAGTGTCAGCTTCTGGCAAAAATCACGACTTTAGTGTTGACACCGGTAGTGTTAAATCAATAAGTTCACATTCAGATCTAACTTTATTTCATTCTGATGTCGTTTAGTAGCTCACACAAGTTAACATTCGTGGTATTACTGGTCATTCATTGCCTCTCGTAGGCTGCTGTGCCATATCAATGAAGTTGCCCAATGCTAGTCCTGTTGATTTTCAATTTTTAGTTTCAAGCTCAGGTTCTTCTATTCTTGGACTTAAAGTTTGCGACTGCCACATTCTGACATTCCGCCTTTGACGACAGCGAACGACGTTGAAATCAGACAACTTATACGGGATTGTTCTAAGTCCACAGAGAGAACGCGAATACCGAAGGTAAAACCTGAAGATTCCAGATACCCAGTCTTCCTTGACAGACGAGTCATTCCATTTGGTTTACGAGAGCCTGCGCGAAGAGCCTCGCAACCCATGTGTGATAAAGAAGTGATAACGCTTGTTGGATCGTCAAACCGGGCGACTTCAATGGTGACACTATTGAAAGATGATGGGTTTACACCAAGAACTTGGGATGACTACAGTTTAACGTTGAATACACGTCTACCACAACACACCTGCATAACAGAAGAACCATAGGAGACACTGTATCGTTCGTCAGGTTCTAAGATCCTTGCAAAAATTGACGTAAAATAAGATGCTTATCTACAAATACCACCTGATCAAATATCAAGCAATCTGACTGTGATTACCATACCATTCAGACTGTACCGATAAATTTTCCTATGTTTTGGTTTGAACGTCTCGCCAAGTTTATTGCAGGATGTTACAAATAAAACTACTAATGATTGAGGTTGTATCGGAACCTATCAAGATGACAATATTTTTCATGCTCCCGATAAACCCAACCACGATTATCTCCTTCTTGCTCTGCTAAAACGACTTTTTGACTTCAACATAGCCATTTACCCAAAGAAGTGTGATTTTTCAGTTCTTCTTTCTCGTGCATTGGTTATGCTGTTGATAGCAATGGTTTGAAACCAGATTTACAAAGCTTGTCTCCATTAGTGAAAGCGCCGTCACTCACAAACCTTCATGGACTCCAAACTGTTCTGGGTGTACTACAATAAGATTCCCGTTTCATAACGAATTTCGCTGAATTTGCCACTTCTTTGTTCGACATATTATCCGTCAACAATTTTTCTTGGCCTACCACCCACGAGAAAACGCTCCGTAGTTTGCTTCACCATTTTCGAACTACCGCTGTGTTAAAGCCATTTTCTACCGAAGATCATTCAACCGTCATTAATGATGCTTCTCTCACTGGGATAGGTACGGTTCTTAAACAGTCTGATAGACCTGTTGTACGCAATTCACGCCGTCTCTCTAAGGCCGAATGCGCCCAGTAAACACACTAACTCTGGCCCGGAGTCGGTCCGACTCTAGCACGGGTTGGCAAGGAGTCGGATTCGAGCAGGCGTGCAACAAAGTCCAGAGCCGGTCCGACTCTGGCCAGAGTCGGATCGGAGTGGGCCTGAGTGAAATTCCAATAGGCCAAAGTAGGATCTGAGCAGGCCAGTTGCGCACATTCCTAGTTATTCGCTTCAACAAATGAACTAGTTCGAAACCTATGTCATCCAACGCGTACGACACTAATCCGTAAGTTTCACCGAATCCTCTTTTTAGCTATCGATCTTATCTGGCAACAAGGTGTCAAGCCAATTTAACAGGATCATTTTTGTGATGAAGCGTTTATTACGAATGCCCTCAAATTATCTAACACAGACTGGTATGGAGATGGACAATGGACGCATCCTACAACTCTCCAAATTACTCCTACGGTGGTCATACTACCGTAGCCATCTTCCATGTGACCGCTGAACATGCAGAAATTAACAGCAAAACGATAACTACCCTAAAAAAAGTACGTGTATATTTCATAGAAAGAAACTGATAGAGTCGAAGAAGTAAAGGCAATTACAAACAACTCCCGGTGAAGTAGAAGGCATCCTCAAATCAAACATGCCGTACGCGAGGTACGAATGGGAGAAAATCTGGAGAGAGAAAAAAACAAAAACGAAGGAAAAACAGGGTAAGAATGAAAAACAATGGAGAAAAACAAGACAGCAATACTGAAGTTAGACAAGAAATATTTCGCGAGTGGAAATAAACTGAGAAGGGATCACGTGACACGAATCAACAAGACTTGTAACAGACATGGCCTCACTACATCAAAAATCAACTTTATGTGAAACACGCATTATAGACCCCTACGTGACACACAAATTAAGACTATGATTCTAACAAATGTCTGCTCTATGTCAATGACTTCACGTTTAAAGTTGTCAACATGTGAAGTCAAAATATGAAGTGTATTCTTACCTGATAGATGTACTCCCAGTGGTGGCAGTAGTTTCAGACATCTTCGCGCCTCATTTTGATATAATTATTCGTGGTTATCCAAATCTAACTCGCCAACCCGGATAAGAAATGGTACGTCATAAGAGTTTGGCGGCGCATTTGTATAGTGGTTTAACTGCAACCAGCCTCAAACACGCATCTACGACACACCGTACCTGTTCGTGTTTTCTTCTGGCTTCCTCCTCCAGGCTTTATTTGCGTCTTATAGCTCCGGATAGCTTTTTTAATTGAATGACCTTCGCAAATCTATAGGTTCTCACCTGTTTGCGATTAGTTTCCAAGTATCGGCGTTTTGACATCCCACCTTCTCTGTCTTTGGTTCCTTGGAACCACCTCATGAAGAAATATCTCACATTTCCCTCACTCTCTTGGGGGTAGGATTGATAAGATAAAACAGCATCTTTTAAAGTATTAGAACGAAAACGTATTACTTATAATTGCTTGGGAAACGTTAGTGTCCATTAGGCGACACTTTCTGTTCGTCTCCAGCCAGTTTATCTTCATCGCCAACAGTTTGGCAACCATAGAGTTACATATCTTTCTTGTGCACTCATCAACTGTGCGTCCCCGGTGGACGACTTCAAAGGTGCGGATCTACGAAAGAAAACCAGCAATCAAGAACATCATCACGACTACATGCACCTAGCAATGAACTGAAGGTTAAAGTTGATTGCTGGCATTTATGAGAATACAATGCGTCAACATTATGTTTCCTCCTTGACAAACAAACACATGAAACTTACGGATTACGTATTTCCTCAACAGATGAGGCTTGATACATGTCTTTCATTATCTTGCCATCTTCATCATCCTCAATTTAAAATGAACGTAACAAAATAAACGACTACCACATTTCTATGATGAAATAGTTCCATTCTTCAAGGTGACAGGGATTGTAATGGAGGAAACAACGGTAAAACTGATGCCGAATCGTAGACGTTCTCGCCGTATTCGACGATATATAGTGGTACGACTATACAGCCTTCGCCTGGAACTCATGGTGCACCAAAAATTTATTAAAAAGATGGCTTCAGGAAGTATGAAGATCAAAAAATCGAACACTTAGATGGAAACCGGCCTCCAGGTCAAGTTGCAACATGTTATCACTTGACAATAAAAGTTCGTTATATCACACAAACATTGAAAGTGACATGACACACTGTTATCTAAGATTATCCGCAAAACGTCACAAAAACCAACATTGCGAATACCGACTTTAACGTGCAAGCCGGCTGTTTCTCCTGTGACTGTCCGTTACACTTACGGACCAACTTTGAGGCAATGTGGAGACACCGGGGGACAGCGTTCTTCCAAAGTAAGGGCTCCAACACGTCCTGTTGAGGGAAACAACGAGAAAACAGGCATCAGCCAAAAGTCCAGTAAGCCATTCACACGACTTCCACGAAAGAAAACTAAAACGGCGCCGACAACACGGCAGCACGCCCCGTCAGCAATTCAAATTCAACTCGTGCGCGCCTGCTGGCTTCGGTCGCACATCAGACCGACCAAACCAGAGGCATATGACAAATGACTCAGAGCTATCGAACTAGCCTGGATGAACAAAATTTACCCTCAGTTGACAACCATCTATTCCGTAATCAAATATTTATTTATTGCATTGAAAAATGCCATTCTTAGATTATTCGTAATCATTATTCAACCACAAAGGTGGTCCCACGATAACGTGCCATTCAGCATGGTTTCTCGTCTTTGGTTGGTCAGTGGAATAGAAAAGACAGGGCAACACCTAGCACACTCTTGACCAATTTGGTCGCGTCGGCCACCTGTTTACTGGATGGGTATTCTCGGACACAACGTGACGCCCTTGGAGTGCATTGGGCAGTTAAAAGACTCCATAAATACATTTTCGGACTCTCATTCACTATTGCAACAGACCATGAAACTTCAGGAGTTCTGTATCATCCCAGCAAATCACTGGCATAGTCATCTGCTGCTATCGTGCAATGCTGGAGCGTCACCCACAGTTCCTACAATTGCACAATCATTCATCGTAGTGCAAAAGCTATTCCTCATGTTGATTACCTATCCAGATTTCCGTCACCCAGGTATATAAGGGATGCGCATGAACGGACAGTCGAACTTGCAAAAAAAAGCAAACGAGAGATTTAGGTGTCCAGGACACTAGCACGTTTCCTCCAAGTGCCCAGTGTGCTGCAGCCGCGACAATAGCACGGAGTGCATTATACCGACTAAAATCTGCGGTCGCCAACCCATGTTCAGCAGTATTCATCCCACTATACTCGGCCATAGTTCGACCGCACCTGGAACACTGTGCCCAAGTGTGGTCACCGTATCTAAAAAAGAACATAGCTGCCCTCAAAAGAGTACAAAAGCTCGCCAGAGGGGTGGTATGGGGTATGAAGGATCTAAGTTGCCAAGACCGACTAAATTCATTGAACTTATTCTCGTTCGAACGCCGGCGGGTATGGGGAGACCTCATTGAGGTGTACAAGTTTACCCACCCCACCTGCATGAGTCCCCTGGGATGTTTGTTTATGGTACGTCAGGACAGAGACGTAAGAGGATATTGGTTCATGATCAAGAAAACAAGATCACGATTGACAGTTAGGTTTAACTTTTTCACTAACCGGGTAGTCAACTCGGGGAACAAATTATTGGCGAAGATCGCGGAGGCCTCAAGCGGAGCTAGAAAAATGTTGGAACAACCTTTTTCCCACTTTGCACTAATCGAAAAATGATTTGCTTCTGCTGTTCAGGGCAACCTAGGGTTGTTATCTGTTTTCTTTATCTTTACTACCAGACCACTACCGAAAGCATCCGCATCGACAGAAAACGCAGTCTGGTCAATCTCCGGATCATCAGGATAACACCTCCTACACCCAAATGACTGGCGTCCGTATCCAGGATAAACATTCCTGCACCCTTCGAAATATCCGGGTATGTCGGAATGGGTGCTATTTTGAGGGCCTTGTGTAAGGTATCAAACGGTTTCTAGCATTCATCTAACCATACAAACCCTTCTTCCACTGTTAAACGATGTAACGGGACAGCCATCTCCGCAAACTAGTGTACGAAACGCCGGTAATATCCCGCAAGTACAAAATACTTGCGGACTTCCTCTGATGACCTCGTAGTTGGCCACTCTTGAACTTCCCGAACGTTCGCAGGATCACTCCTGGCCCTATTATGATTGATAACTTGTCCGAGAAACTTCACTCCCCTCTCTGATAGTTTGCATTTCTGGGGGTTTAATTCGAGTCCAGTTGCTGACAACCTTACAAGTAACAAGGCTGAATTCGCTATATGATCCTTTAGCGTGCTCCCATGCACAGTAACATTATCCAAGTACATTAAGCAGTGTGCCGGTGTTACATCTCGTAATACAGATGACATTAAGCGCTGGAAGGTCGCGGGCCCCGTTCGCTAATCCAAGTGGCATAGTCTGAAATTCGTATGAACCCTCAGGTACGGTAAAGGCGGTTTACTGGCCATCGCCCGGGTGGATCTCCAATTGCCAGTATCCCGAGGCCAGATCCAACGTAGAAAACCACTTGAAAGCTCCCAATGATTTCAATGTATCGTTCATTCTTGGGAATGGCAAAGAGACCTTTCGGGTGACACTGTTTGGACGACGATACTCAACGCACAACAGGAGTAAGCCAACTTTTTTCTGTATCAGAACTATCGGAGAAGCCCACGGGGATGTTGACGTCTGAATTACGTCGCGCGCCAACATGTCGTCAATCAATTCAGGTACCTGATCACCGTACAACGCAGGCATGCGCCGGGGCGGTTGACGCGACGGAATCAACTTCCCGGTGTTGATATGATGTTACGTACGACCAGATCTACTCGCTGGTGCGCCCCCCAATGCGAAAGCAGATTCGTTAGCAAGCACTACAGCTTTCAGCTGTCCAACTGCCTCCTCTGAAACTTCCCGATTAGACGAAGAGATAGAGGAGTCTACTTGCGTCTGCAGGTTGACTGATGCTACTTCTAGTGGCCACAGGTTTGGGCTCGTTTCCTCTGTAAGGGACCTGGGAAACAGTAGTTTGACGTAATATTCACCTAATCTCAACATCCGCTGTAGCAAGTTGATGGTGCACCATGGTCTAACGAGAAGGTCAAGAGCAACTATGCCGTCCCAATGATTAGTATCAGATATACACACCTCCTGTGCGACCGTTTTCTTCCCTATGGTCACGTTTATCCTTGAGGATCCCTTAGTTAGGAGGACCATACCACTTGCATTGCGGAGTTCTCATTGGTACGGTCTGATCTCTGGACACAACTTTGAATGGACCACAGTGCAGGTCACGTCTGTATCGAGAATTGTCACCGCAGAACGCCCATTTAGTCCGATCGAACAAAATAACAGTGATTGACTAGTCAGGCATAATGTAGACGGCACAAACAAAACACTATTATGCGACTTGACCCAAGAAGTGGTAAAACCACGGTTTTTCTGTCTAGAAGGTTGCCAGTACCCACGGGATCTCGGAAACCTAAAGGGGGGTTGCGACCGCAACGCTGAGCAGTAGACCCGAAGCGCTGGTAATATATACTGTTAGAGGACCGCCCGTGATTGTCCGAAACATCGTACGCCGGCTTCGATTAAGCTATGGTGATAGCCATCGCCCCGAAGGTGTTGTCCACAGAGCTTTCCGTTGCGGCTGCCCCAACTGCATAAGCTCTGGCTGTACTCAAATCCTCCTCCATTTGTAGTGAGGTCACCTTCGACGGCCCTAAATCCCAAACTCCCTGCGGCGTGGGAGTTGACTTGCCGGTACTGCCGCGCCGGTTAACATTACCTTATGAATGTAAGTTTACTACGGACCACTAACATCAAAGTTTGTGTGTTGGCGTAGACATCGCAATTGTACTCGTAGTTGTATAGTGAATCCGCACCATCTCTATCATTATAAGCTACATTCACTAGGATAACGATATCTTTGCTATTATCTTTGGGAACGCCGCTAGACCAGTCAGATGCCTGTTTGAATTCTGAAGGTCGACTGGAACTTCCGCTGCCATTCGTCTTCTCTGGTGGCTGCCATGTGATTGTGCTTAAGGTACTCTCACGTCCAATTCTCTAGTGCCTTTAACCGTTACGTTGAAGACTGCTGGTGAACAGTGAGCAAATCAATAATCAAGACCCGTTTGCAGATTCACCATATTCTAACCACGACTTGCGATCCGCATGAACATAAAGCTGGAGAAACTCTGGGCGTACGAACCTAGGAACTAGTAACACGATATTGGTAAGTCCGTTCCGTGAATTATTTTAACTGCTGTCCTTTATTCATCGCGAACTCTGCATAGTCCAGGTTGGACTTTTTATCTCGTATTTTTACACATATAAATTTATATTTACCAGTAATTTTCGCGCCTTTGTTCCACTGGTTTATAAGTATTTATACTCGCATATAATCATGTGTGTATCCTTAAGTGGTATAGTTAAATACCACAGTCCCCTAGTCGGAGCTCGTCGTGGTAGATTCAAGGGAAAACGCCCGAGTTTTCCAGTACTGATTATGCTCCGGTAGACCTAGAATACTGGCGAATGCAGCTTGACCTGCAACCCACGATAGCGCGCACTATTTATTCATTTGTTAACGATTATGTTTCGCGATTTACGCGCAGTCTGTCGGTCCAAAAATGCCTTTCTCAATTTTCAACGGTGAATAAGATAAACTATCTTGGAAACGGTTAATTTGAAGACGCTGATGGAAACTGGATTTAACGCGGTACTGATCTAATCAACGTACATGAAAATTAAATATCTCAATTGGAATGTGAGAAATCCTCAGAAATTGAATAAAGAATGTACCCGTGGAACAAATTTGATAACTTGGTACCGCTAAGCAATGGGTGTGGAAACTCTCCCACAAAGTCTCACTCTAGGTTCGACGAGTTACCCGATGACAATAATTCGGAACATCACGAACAGCGTAGTAATCTCCATATATTGCCACGACCGAGAAGCAAAATATGTACAGCCGGCTAGCGCCCTGCGTGTAGCGCGCAGAACGGAAAGGTGAAGAATTTCTACGCCAGCGAAAATAGCGGATACAATTGGGTCAGACAAACACGCCTCATCAGGAGTTGTCACATTGTACGACAAAATAAGAACAAAAATCAAGCTGTTCTTGGAGGTGGCTACATGGGAGACAATAAAACGGAGTTGAACTCACCCGAACAAGTGGCGATTGATTGGGTCGGAGCAAAATGATTCTTTACGCATCGAGAAGTGGTAAGACCTGTAAGCTACTCAGGAAAGAATGTGGAAGGACCATATCTTATCTTGACATTTAGAAGAATACCGGGCTCCGACCGAACAAGAGTAAGGGAAACGGTTAGAGTAGTTGGTGTTAGAATGAAAATGGCTAATACAGTGTATTCCTAGGGAAAATAATGAAACATATGGCCTCCTTCCAACATCCATCAAACAATGCACAGCAATCTCAAAATGATGCAGCAAATTTTAACAAAATCAACAATAGTCTCCGAAACCCAGTTGATTTTCGGAATTCCAGTTGGCAGTAGGAAGAGCGGCGATCGGCCTGTTCAGTAGAGGGATCCGTACATTGTGTCTCACCCGTAGCAGCCTGGTGTTACTCTGCGGACGCTTCTGGAAAGCAAAGTGGCCTGACGCCCCGTCTGACAGCAATGTTATCCGAAGTTCCTACAGACACCTGACATATGTGTCCGTCGTCACCAGGAAGTACCTCGGTGATTACACCACAAGGCCAAACACCCAAAGAGGTCTTTTCTTGAAGAACTATATCGCCTACCTGAAGATCGAGCGAAGACATCAACTACCCAAGTTTAGTCTGCAATTGTGATAGGTATCCACGCCGGCATCGTCCCTAAAACACACAGGATAAGTGTCCTGCTTGGCTCCAGCCCCTGGCGTAACGTTCACGCTATGTTACTTCATATGTAATATGGCGTATATTCGGGCGCAACAAGAGCAAATAACTGGGACTAAACACCTGGGAATTATGTGGATCGTCAAAAACAGACACGAGTGGTCTATTGTTGACGATTCTGTCAACTTCTACCACGTAGGTGCGGAGTGACTATTCATTCATTACCTTTTGTTATGTTACCAACGACAGCATTCGTCTTACTGTTGAAAACATTCTTTCCTAAACACCGTCCGATGACTTGCACCCGGAGGATTGAAATACCGATCAGTCCTCTGAATCGCCAGTCTGCCTATCAACGGACACTAGGTCAAATGTAGTAAACCTCGTTTCAGCTCCAAGTCGGCTCCAACAAAGTTGGAACCGCTGTCACCGTAAATGGTCTCCGGCGTGACCCGCCCTCCCAAAAATCGCATCAATGCCATGAAAGAAGAGTCTGTAGATATGGACTGAGCTTCTTCCACGTGAACGGCACGAGTTTGCAAGCAGGCAAATATGCAGCCATATCGTTTGAGCTCGCTTCTTTCTATACGCACCGTGAACAGGCCGAAATAATCCTCCCCACAGTACTTGAATGGGTAACCGTCTGTCGACGCTTTCATCGATATGGTTGGCGCCATCGTTTGAGTGCACTGTTTAGCACAGACCTTTTTTGCATTGATAGCATCCACCTAAAAACCGTTTAACGACCGCCATAAATTTTAAATTCTAAAACCGTGTTCTAATGCTGGCAAGCACATGCGAGGCACCCATGTGCTCTCCGGACTCGTGGTAGTGACGTACCATAACGGTTGTGACGGCACCGTGACAGGGGACGATCGACAGGTTCTCACTGTCTTCATTCTGTGGGCGGATTCCGCCACCAAGATACAGCGGACCATCTACCAAAGCCAGCCGCAATTTTTCGAACCTTAATACCTTACGAGGGTTCATGGTGGACGCCTTCAGGACCCTGAGTTCCTTGCATAACTCACATTCTTGCACGAACATTATTTGTTCGTAACAAGATTCATGAGTCTCGGACACACTAGGGGCTCCCACTCCGATAGACGCATTTTATTTAGCGCACATCACCGCAGACACAACGCTAAGATAACATGATAACCAAGCGATAGCCTGCAGTAACTTAGTCCAATTTGAATAGTTCGACACCAGTTGGTCCTCGTTAAAATGAAAGTTAGGTGTGGTAGTAACCGCGAAAGTGCGTGTAATCCTTGGGTTTTCTCTTGACAAGCCTAAGATAGTTGGTATCTTTGGCAACTTTTCCTCTAGATTCAGCAGAAAGCCCGGACCCCGAAGCCAGGGTTTTTTCTCCCTACTCAGGGCCTGCAATAACACCCTAGACGCCACATGGTCCGGATTGAATTCCGCAGGCACATGTTTCCATCGGTAGAGATAAGTGAGGTTGTGGATGAGTCTCACACGATTGGCAACGAAGGCTGCGGAACGCGATGAAGCGTTCTGTAGGTGTTGCAACAGTATTGTGGAATCTGTCCACAGCATAACTTTACTTATTGGAATTCTGAACTCACGTAGCAGGAATTACATCAACTTAGACGATAAAACGGCTGCCGTGAGCACCAGTTTAGGTATCGTAGCTGACTTCCCTGGGGCAACTATATATTTGCCCATCAGAAAGCCACATTAAATCCCGATAGTCGTGAAAACCACCCTGAGATAAGCCACTGCTTCGCAAGTGACTTCAGATGCATTACAAAACATATGCAGTTTAACAAGGTTTGCTGATGGCAGTCCGGAACCCATGCACCTGGGCAATACCACGCTGTTTATGAATTCGGCATCGTTCAACCAACCTTCCCGGCGAACCCGATCACACCCCTTAATATAGGAACCCCAATCGATGCCTTGGTGACAAAGGCCTTAAAGCAACCTGCGAGCCGGAGGCAGCATTCCTGCCACTATTCCAAAGGGATCGCATAATAATGAAATCAAACAACTTAATATTCCTTTTTTCGCTTTACCGGAGTGAGGGAGGTTGATTTGAA
>LUCH01004771.1:19656-48951 GCA_013368495.1 Paragonimus heterotremus
ACTGGTCATGCTTTTGGGTAACATGTCACATTCGTTTTAGCCACCCACTGAGTGGCCGAATTTCAGTGTACGCTCTCGAGTTCTGTGTTCTGATTCCGCACGGCTTGACGGGTTATAACTTTTACCTTGTGTAATCTAATTGTAACCCCAATTCACATCGTGCGTCGTCTACTTGCCTCAAACCCTCCCCATTATCCATTATTAACTGCAGCGTGCTATGAATACATATTCTACCTTAAAAATTAACTTTATAAAACAAACTTATGCCACAAATATATAATAAATAAACTGAAACCCCAATTCATATTGTGTGCTGTTGTACCGCCCTGAAACCCTCCTCGTTAACCATTAGTGACTGTCGTGGACAATGAAATATAGATTCTAGCTTAAGCATTGCCCCCATAAAACAAACTGACGTCGAAACTTCGGACGGAGTTTCGATTATCACTTGGTAATCAGTCTAGAAGTAGCTACCGGTTACCCAATTATCGCGGAATGCCATAATAACTATTCGCCAATTTTATATACATCATCGGAAAAAACAAAAAATACTATCACAGCGGAAAATATTTGCCAAAATGTAGAGCATTTACATTAGTTTATGTCATTGCTTTACATTTTTCCATTTAACACATGACACTGCGCTCTTTTCTTGCATCCACGAACATTCATAATGCTAGGAAGATTTTCGCGATGAATGGGAGCTCAAACCCCATCTTGGCTGAGCGATTAGTGACATTTCCAAGTTTGTTACGTTTTCCAGCAGTCATCGAGGTCCCGCGCTGGAGTCTATTTGATTCTTGGTCGGATTCCGTAACATCTCGTCTTCCCTGGTCCAAACTGAATTATTTCCACTTTTTTCCGATTGAAGTTTCGTCAAATAACGGCGAAATAGCTCGAAGATGAACTTGCGCGTGTAACATGCAAGCCGGCTTTTTACAAGCTGATTGTTCGTTACACCTACCGGCCGACTGTGGCGCAACGTGGGGACACCAGGAGATAGCGTTCTCCCCAGGTAGAGGGTTCCATCAACAATACTGTGAAAGAAAACAGCAAAAACGGGCAAGAGCCAAAGGCCCAGTAAGCCATGCACACGACTTACACAAACGACAACTAAGACGGCGTCAGCATAGCAGCACGCTCCGTTCCCAATTCAAATTCAACCCATGCGCGCCTGCTGGTTTCGGTCGCACATTACAAACGTATTTCAAGGCATGACCTTGAAATATTTCAAACGTTGTCTTTACAAAACCCCTTTTCGGCTATTTCAGCGACTGATACACGGGTTCGAGGCAAAGGACCAAGGGTCCCGAATCCAGTCAGTTTTTCTTGTTCAATGTCAAGCGGGCTTCTGTTGATCTGGAAGGTATTCATTGAAAACAGGGCGTAGCACCGCTCTTGGGAATTACAGTAAATATCAGAAAACAAACTAAGATTACTCGCACGATAGAATTTTAAGAAAACGCGAGTCAGGCAATGCTTTGAAGCGTTCGCTATAAGCGCTACTGACAACCTCAGCGGGAAGACTGTTCCGGAAGTTAACAACACTGTAGGAAAAAACTGCTGTCTGAGAAGGGCCAGGGGACGAAGTTTGAACAGCTTCATTTTATGTCGTAGCCGATCGTCATTATTCGATACAGTGAAGAACTGATCAACCAGGCCTACCCTGAAGAGGAAGTGCGTGTGAACTAAATCACCGCGGAGCCGTCGAAATTCAAGTGAGTGTAGATCAAGAATTTCAAGTCGAGACCCGTGCGCGACGCTGCTCGAGCATGTGACTACAGCCTGTGACGACAGCCCGACGCCCAGATCTTTCTCCAGATTGATCTTCATGTTATCTACTGTGCCGAGTGCATTATGAATCACGAAGGCGTTGCCAGAATCTCCAGTGAGTGACATATGTGCGCATCTGAGATGAGGCCATTTTCTCTGACCTCTGACAGACCGTCTATTAAAGCAAGCATATCAGTTATGTGTGACCGATTAGGAAAGAAGCCATGCTGGGTAGAGAAAAAAAGATGGTTTGATAGAAGGTGATTAAGGTTGGCGCGCTTTAATGCGTGCCCCATTGTCTTGCACGGAACACTAGTGAGACTGATTGGCCGATAGCTACCGGAGAGTGTCGGTCACCCGCTTTAAATATGGGCGTAACCGTTGCCTCTTTCCATGCACTAGGGAGAATGCCAATCTGGAGTGTCTGTTTAAACAGCTTGTAGATGGGTTCTGCCAGACTAGCTGCAGCTTCTATGAGAATTCTGGGATGGATCTTATCAGGACCCGTTGCAATATATATATACGAAATAGACTTCCGAATGGAATCAAAGCCAGTAACAGCATTCAGCGTTTTAAAAAGGGCCTGGACAGCTTCTTTGCTTCATCAAACATAATGTCTATCTTCGAACTTTGTATATCTTCTGATGACTTTTGTAATGTGGTTCAGATAACGTTTAGCCGTCAGCAGGATAAACGCATGTACCCATCTTTACTATTAGAGTACCATTTGAAACAGCCTGCCTGAAACGGTTTACTGTTTATCCGTCGATTACTCACATCCTATCTAGTATTTGGTTCATTTCATACTCACGAAACCATATCATTTTATTCATGTGCTTCACTTATGCAGAGTTGTACCTGAACCAAAACATATCAAAAAGGGACTATATATCAAATATACACTTTTCCACATATATATTTGCCCATTCGTAATAAACTGTCCACCTTCGTAATCAGTCAAGCCATAACTAATTATAGCCAGTATTGAGGGTTCATTTGACCGACGTACAAAAACTATCTACAGAAAATTGTTCGAAAGAACTCCCCTCGTTCACCTCATATAAAATCATTATAACCTCAATCCACATCGTGCGTTATTCTCCCCTGCCTCAAACCCTCCGCATTAACCATTAGTAACTGTTGCTTACTATGAAATAATTATTCACTCTACTTCGAAAATTGCCCCTATAAAACAGACTGCCGTCAAAAATACGCAATAAACCCACTGAAATCTCAATTCATATCGTGTTGTCTTTCCTGCCTCGTAGCCCTCCTTGGTTAACCACCTAGTAAGCATTATGTACTATGAAGTATAGATCCTTGCTTAATCATTAACTCCATAAAACAAACTGACGTCAAAACTTCGGACGGAGTTTTGGTTATCATGTGATAATCGAACTGGAAGTAGTTTATAGTTACTCACTTATCGCAGAATACCATAAAAATTATTTGCCAGTGTTATATGCTTTATTGGAAAAACACAAAAATATTAATAGCGCGTAAAGTTTTTGTCAAAAAATATAACCGTTACATTTATCTTCATACTATATGTGATTACTTCATACTTTCCCATTTAACACATGACACTGCGCTCCTTTTCTTATTCCCACGGGTATCCACAATGCAAAGAAAATTTTCGCGATGAATGGGAGTGAGAACTTCAACTTTTCAACGCTTTCCAGTGGTCACCGCGGTCCCGCGCTGAAGTCTACTCAATTCTTCGCCCGATTTTGGAATTTTCCGTCCTCCCTCGTCCAAACTGAATTATTTCAACATTTTTCAGATTGAAATTTCGTCAAATAACGGCGAAATCCTTCGAAGATACATTTGCACGTATTCCCCGAAGTGACCTTGAAATATTTAGAACGTCGTCTTTACTTAAAATTGTAAAAGATAAATTAGTGTAACACCTCATTTTTCACACTAAAACTGTGGAACAGACGAACTATCTTCTTTTCTCATGTGTAAATCAAACGTTGAGAACCATGACAATTTTCCCTCTGATCACGTCTTCAGTCGTCACCAGGTTTTACGTTTGCCTTGTTTTATATCCATTTGTTGCTTTGTACCGCAAGTAACTAGCTGTCATGATCGCGCACCCCCGAGCGTGTTTCTCACAAATGCGTTGCAAAATATATTATTATTATCATCATTATTATATGAATTCACCTTAAGTAAAAGATCCTCAACATCCTGCAAGGAAAACTCGTCGGTAGCAAGTGGTTGCCGGAGGTTCTGTTGCTGAAGGATAGGGTGCCAGTCCGGCGGTGGGACGTCGTAGATTGCCGTGTAGTATTCCCTAAATAACTCAGCCATAACTAGAGTGTCGGATGAGGTCTCCCCGTCGGGCAGTCGCAGAGAAAGAGCCGAGGGTTTATTCTTTCTCAGTTGTCGCATGTGATTAAGAAAGTTTTATTCCCACGAGCTTCGATGAGGACCTATTCTTGTACGCATTTGGTGTGTTCACGGATTACCCGTCTACACTCACTTCGAAAGATGTGGAACGCTTGTAGATCCCTCGTGTTTCCCGTAAGCTTGTGCTTCGCAAACAAAGTGGGAACGGTCGTCAAGGAGACGACTTAGTCTGCGCGGAAGAGGTGGCCGATAAGAGAAGGTGCACAGTATACACGGCACAAATAAGTCGTCCGCGTTCTGGTCCGCGGAGCCATAATCCAGAAGTAATGAACCTAGGTAACCCCTCAGACCGTTAACATCAGCTTCAGCAAGGTTTGGGAGTGTGGACTTCTTTACTGGTTGTTGTAACCAGTAGCAGATTAGATCAAAGACGAGCAGAGTGATCACCGTACTCAAGTGGCGGCTTGATGGTTACCCTGTCTACCAGATGGCTTTAACCAGTAACGACCGAGTGGAACGAAGAGGGAATCTGACCAGGACGATGTTGCGTTGGGGTGTTGATATACTGTGTCCACGTCCTCCGTCGAGTCAGCGTCGATAAAGAGGTCGAGAATCCGCTTTCACATTCCTGGTGAGAAACTGATGTCCAGTTTACTTTCGGTGCATTAAAGTCGCCCATTATAAGTAGATGAGTAAAGTTTTGTTGTCCTAGAAAGTTGTCTAGGTTCATAAGAAGACTGTCACTTCCGGAGACGTCGGATGAGGGAGAACGGCAAATGCCCTCTACCAGGAGTGAGTCTGGGCCTCTCAAAGCCAGTCAAAGCCACTGAGCTTCACATTTGCCACAGAACTGAAAACCATTGATAACCGTGGGTGTTGGGAGAAAATACGGAAGGAAAACCGCAGAACCTCCCATTCTCCCTCGGGCAGAGTCGGCTCGGTAAAATGAATACTCGGGGACGTTCAGTTCACTGTCGTTGATGTTACCTTGAAGCCAGGTTTCCGAGAGAGCAAATATGTGCGGTTGTGTACGATAAATTAGCCGTCTGATTTCCGGTTATTCATTAAATAAACTCAGACAGTTCGCGTACATGCATTGGAGAGGTACTTTCCCACATGACCTGGCGATAAAAGAGATAGGAGAGTGCGAGGAAAAACATGGAAAAGCAGACCTAGAAGTGAAGATGGTTGTTGTGGGGTTGAATTCGGTCTAAGCTGCCGAGTGGCTATGTTGGCCCTCTTGTGAGGCGGCGGACGTGACGTCACCGCTTGTGAGTATGTCAAAGTTCCCACACGACGCCTGACCAGCATTCTTGGTGTCGCTGCTTGCGACCTGTGCACCCCTACTAAATTCCTCTTTTTCGGAGGGCGGTTGGGATTTTTCACTCACGATAATGTCCACTTTTTTGTCTTCAGAATGCAGGGTTTGAAGGGGGCAATATGCGCTGTTTCATGGGTCACCCATAGAAACACCCTGATAGACGGTCAAACAAAATATTTTCTGAGTCACAGGTGGCGGCCCCAGCAGGCCCTTATCTTTCCGAATCTTAGGAGGGAAAACTTTTCTACGGGGCCTATCGGTGGTTTTTGGCTTGCGTAGCTTGAGAGGTGGCTTGAGCACAATGTCTTCAACAGTGGCGTTCATGCTTGAAGATTCTGTCGTTGGGATGGAGAATACGAAGACGGCATCCTTGCTTTCCTCCATTGGTACATGAGCCGAGCTGGGCATTACCGGAGCAGAAACTACAACTTTAGTCTCAGGCTGTTGTTTCTGGTCTGCCATGGTTAGGGACTTGGTTTTACTTCGGTTTTCACGTCCCGCTCTCTCTTACCGAGAGCAATCAAAAGACACTCCTTTCAGGTGGGCGGTGGCGGATATCAAAGCCGCCGTTTTTCCCACCACCGTTCAGGATCTAAGCATGGCTGGTAATGTTACCAAGGGGCCCAGCGCCCTTTTGGTTGTCTTAGCGCATAGCCTGCTCGCCAGCACAAGACTGGCAATGTCTGGGGGAGTGAAGGAGTTAGGACTAACTTAGCGAGCTCAGTTGGCGAGGACGTTGAAGGGAATCGACCTCATAAAACAACGTTTCTGACTCTCAGAGCTCTCTCTTCCATAATGGCTGCTGCCTCCTCTATCTGTGTAGTTAATAGGGCAACTGCCTTCTTGGTGGCTGCGATCCCAGGGAGAGCGACCGCTATGTACTCATTTAAAGACCAAAGTTCCGACGTCGTTTCTGACAGGGTCTGTTGGTACTCCTTAATCCCAATCTCCATGGAAGAAATGGAATGGCAAACTGAGCCGAACAGAGTCCTGCATTTGAAGCCGCAGGTTTTCTGCGTTGCTTCAATTTTCGTGCAGCTCGCATGAAAGGTCAGCGGCAAAACGACGCCTAAACTGTCGTTGAATCTGCAGGTCACGCATACAGAGTTCAGTGATGAGGAAAAAGATGTTCGTACTGGTGTTCATATTGGCCAGTGTCATTGAAGTGATACCACCTTTGGCAGTGAAAGCACTGTACGCTGTTTTGTACGGAAATTTTGCACCCGTAACGGCCGCAAGTGCTCCCCGCCTCGGCGAGTGTTTGTTGAGTCCCAGTACCACTGGATCTGACTCAGGTCACTCTCGTAGGCAACAAGCTATACGATATGAAACAGACACGGAGACAGGCACAATTTAACCCAAAAATGTCAATCAATATGCTATTCACTAACGAATAACAGTGCACGTTTGAAGTTGTTCGATGCTCAGGGCACCAAAAAGACAGAAGTATTAGTAGACAACAACAAGAGAACTCAGATTAAATCTCGAGTTACCCGCCAAAACGTACGAGGTGAAAGATAAGTCAGTGTAACATCTAATTTTTTCATTAAATATCTGGAACAGACGAACTAACTTCTTTGCCTATGTGTAAATCGAACGTTGTAAAATGTGACTATTTTCCCTCTGTTAACGTCTTCGTTTGTCAACGGATTTCATGTCTGTCTTGCTATATATATCCATTTGTTGCTTTGTACCGCATGTAGTTATCCGTTATGATCGGGCACACTTGAGCGTGTTTCTCACAAATGCATCGAGAAGTTATTATTATAATTATTTCCATTGCCCCGTACCTGTTCCAGTACTCAGTGTGCTCAAGGGACTCTACATCCTATTAAGATCCCTACATGATTTTCAGTTGATCCGTCAAACGAGAGGTCTTCTAAGTGAACCCATTTATCTATCTCAGGTTGTTAAATGACGGCAGTCTGCGTCGACAGCAGCTGTTTCACCGTAAGAACTGAACCAGCTGCAATAGAACGTTCCTGATCGAAGGATTGCAAATCAACTCATACTTCTTGCGCGGTGTAGCACGAATTCCATGTACAGTACGGAGAATCCTCTGACAGGGTCATCCACGCGAACCAGTTGCTCTTGCACAAGGTTCATCTGACAACGAGTGTCAGACTCATTAATCAAAAAGTCGAACGTTGTCCCTGACGTCCCTGGGCCAAACAACCTTATCAGGACAGAACTTAAGCACACGCCATTTTGATTTGACGTAGTACCGCACAAGGATGGCTTTGTCTTCTTAATTTGTCCAGATTTTCCTTCATGAATCGATGCATGATGGCGTCGACCACAACCCGGTATGCCATACCGTATTTGAACCCAACAAGTTCTCGCCGCATGGTTCGCTTTCGAACAAAAAACAGCATCCGTTGAAATATCTCCAACGGGCACAGTTAAAGGCCAACGTGTAAAACGGTCGATTGTGGGCATTATATACGTGCACTCGCCGGAAGGTGTTAGTGAGACAACGATGTCAAGGTGTACATAGAAAAAACGGTCATCTGGCTGGGAGACTGGACCAGGTGTGGTTGCGGTATGCCTGTGCACTTTACTCTTTTGGTACTACGTGCACGGTTATGACCGGAGACGAACATCTTTGTTTTTAGGGGGTCAAACAAACCATTGTGCGATCAACTTCAGTGTGCCGCGTATCCGGGTGAGGTAAACGGTGGTAAGAAATTGGGACAAATGTTCAGATGTATTCGATGAAGTATCGCACAGAATGTCACCGACTTGTGTCGACAGAGGAATGGTAGATCACTTAAAGGGCCTATAAATGGAAACGTCCTCTGTGTCCTCATGGCACTACCGAGCTGTGGCCAATCCGGAAGGATCGGAGGAAAGTGACGGTTGGCTAATTGGTCGCCAGGACGTGACAATGCATCGGCAACGATATTAGCGTCACCAGGAGGTCGGATATCCCTAGTAAATTGGGAGATGTAGCCCAAATGTGCGATTTCCGTGTGGAGTGCCGATCAGGTTTGGCGTGAAGAGCAAATCTTGAAGGATTGTGATCGGTTTGCACGACAAAGTGTCAACTTTCTGAAAGGTGTCGAAAGTAACTGGTCGCCAAATAAATACCTAGCAGTTCACTTCCAAAAATGGTGTACTTTATTTGCGTTGGTTACAGCTTTCGAGAGTGGAAGGCCAGAAGATGCTTCTACTCATTTGTGGATTGTTCTACGACTGTGCCAATGACAGTACTTGATGCATTCGTATTGAAAAGAAGACGGGCGTTTGGGTCTCCACGAATGAATCACAGTTTGGTGGAGTGACTTAAGGCTTCTTCTGCGGCCGAAAAAACTGCTTCGGTTTAGAGTGGGAGCTCAACTGACTTACGTTTGTGGTCAACCAGAACTGTCAGAAGTTTTGAAATGTCGGCTTAATGAAGGATGAAACGTAGGTAACAGTTAAGTATGCCGAGAAATAGTCGGAGTTGGATCGTCGTAGTGGGAATCGGAAAAATCGGGATAGACAACTTTCTTTGGCATAGGTGTGATGACAATTTGGTCTATGAGATTTCCCGAGAAATCCAATGAATTAGCTCCGAAGACACACTTGTCGATGTTGATTTCAATATCAGACTGCGTGAAACGATCGAAAACAGCACGAAGATGAGAAAAATACTCCTCGTTTGAGCGGCTAACGATCACAACGTCGTCGATGTAGAGGTAAGCGAAAGGGAATCCACGTAGAAGTTCGTCCATGAAGCTCTGAGATGGTTGAGCCGAATTACGAAGTCCGAAGGGCATTCTTGTGAATTTGAAAGGTCCAAAAGGTGCTGTGATGGCTGTTTTTGAGATGTCCTCTTCCGCAACCGGGATATAGTAATAGGCGTGCACTAGGTATAATGTGGAGAAGACAGTAACGCCAGCGAGTCCTAAGGAAAAGTCGTGGATATGTGGTATGGGGTACCTGTCCGGGATCGTGCAGTTGTTGAGAGCACGGTAATCCTCGCAGGGTCGCCAATCGTCCAGAAACTTTTCCAGTAACATCTGTAGCGGTGTCGCCTAAGAGCTGTTTGAAGGTCGGATTACGCCCAAATGAAGCATATGTTCGACTTCAGCTTCGGCAATTTTGAGTTTGTCAAGATGTAGACGGCGTAGACGAGCGAAAATCGGACGACCGCGTGTAATAATATGATGTACCGCATTGTATTTAACCGTCTCATTGTGTAATCACCGCCGAGTTAACGAAGGGAAATCCTTCAGCGGTGCTGCGAAATATGGTGTTAGTGGAAGAGCGGGCAGGATGCCGATTGATGCAATCGTCGATCGGATACAGTCTACTGTGCATGCAGTGGTGTTGTCAATTAACTTACGCCTGTTGACATCAACCGGAGGGTTGAAATGTGCCGTGAAGTCGGCACCGATCAGTGGCATTTGGACGTCAGCGAGCAGGAATATCCATCGGAAACATTGCCGGAAACAAAGACCAACAGGGAGAGAGCGTTCCCCATAGGTTTTGGTGCGACTTTGATTTGCAATCCGTAAAGTATATTGTCCAGACTGAATTCGATCATTTGGCTGCGGTTGAATGACGCCGAGCTCGGCTCCGGTATCGATAAGGAACAGTAAGCCGGTCGATCGATCTCTGATGAAAAATGAGCGACTAGTTCCTGCTGGGCCAGCGACAGTCGTCGCCGCTACTGGCTGGCCTGCCGGTTTGACGGTGATGCTTGACGGGTTCGGAACGTCCACGGCTGGGTGCACTTCTCCGCTTCGTGTCGGAAGCTTCGGTGGTAACAACACCACCTCGATGGGCTGCGGGAATTAGATCGTGTAAGATTTCTGGGTGGATACTTTTTCAGCTCACTAATCTGCGTAGCCATACTGTCCATACGATGGCACACCTTTTCTATCAAACGTTTTAGGCCGTCTTCAGTACTTGAGAATGAATTGAGAACACCTATGGTTTCGGCGCACGTCGGCTGTGAGAGGGGGTTTTCTGATGCTTTGTACGCAAGAGCTGCCAATTTGTCGACCAAGCTATCATCATCCATGGCGGCCAAAGTGTGTTGCACCGCAGACAGCGGCTTTCCCGCCCACAACGAAACAATTGGGATTGTGACTGGCAGTCTAGCTCGCCTGAGTTGAACAAGTCATGTGGTAGATTAGCTTCCGACTTCCCAGTCCGTTTTATGATGGCCTTATGAAATGGTCTGCGGTGAATCGGACGGGACTGAGTCTAACAGGTCTTCCACTTCTGCCTTGACATCAAAAAGGACGAATTGCACCACGTATGAGAATTTCATTGTCTGATATTTCCGCCTGGTTGTGAAGATGTTCTCAATCTGGAGGCATCGCAGTCGAGTGTTTTTTGGGCGCTGAATTCGGGTAATTTTAAAACAACGACATGTTCCGTTTTGATGTCAATGTCCATATTGTCATCAAGCATTGTCAATTTCAAAAAATGGATAAGGAAAACTGTTTCGAAAAAGTGGGCGGACTCACTAATTTTGTAGTGGCCTAATCAACCAAATGGTAAAAATGATCGAAATAAGGTAACATCAAAGAAGGGCCTTAATGGTAATGGCTAGGCTCAAAAGGTAGACGTACAAATATAACGGAAGACCTATCAGTAAAATGGGAACGACCCACTGAAAAGTCAAGGCCGACTGGATTGAGTAAACCACCACAAGAGAAAAAGACAGCGCCAGAGACGTGATTCGTTGGACGAACACTAGATAATTCGATACGCGGCTCGAAATAAGGAACGTTGGGCGCCCACAGACAAGCTGATACACAGAGCTATAACATTCCGCGGTCCAAACGCTTTATCAACATGAAAATTCACACGAACGAAGCAACACGAGATGATGCGCGGTAAATCCCGTTTATTTGTGTTGACGATTGAATTCAAAAAGTGACGATGACGGTTTCGGATGAAGGTAACAAAAAATGAATTACGGAATATAACTGTGGATTGTGGACATTGTACTGTATTGCCCCAAAGATTTACTGCTAAACCAACCACAATCAAATATATTGTGTGTGCCCTTACAAACCGGACACTGCAAGTTCACCCCTTCAAAAGGTGCACATACTCCAGCGTTGCATCTGGAATGCCTGACTGCAAAGGGCTCAGAAGACGCCGGGTTACTTGTCCGACTATCAACGCGAGCGATCAACTGACCATACTGACTAGCGCTGATTGCCACTCTTTCCTCCACAAAATGTAATAGGTCGCCAAGGGTATGCTTCCTTCCGCCCTCAGGTAGGCTCCGGGCAACTTCCGCCCACCTTTCTTGTAGCTAGTGAGGCAATCTTTCAACTGCTTTAATAAGGTTCTTCGAGCAGTTTAATTCTGCTCCGTAATCTAGTTTCATCAACATCGCCTGGCAGCCCTTCATCTGACTGGCTAGTTCTCGCAAACCATCAACCTAGCCATTGACTAACTTAGGACTCATAAAAACTCACCTACTCACCGCCCGCATATTATCATGTCGGCGGCCAAATTGTTGAAGCAAAATTCCCATAGCCTTCGTAACCTCTACCTCCTTTGGCGAGAGCATGCAGTGCCTTATTGCGTCTTTTGCCCTGCCGTGACAATAAGGCAACAAATTGAAAGCTTCGATCTCTCGTTAATTAATTTATCCGCCCCGTTACCTTCAGAATTTTTGACAGTGGTAAAGTAATTCTTCTGGGAACAATCGTACCTGCTCACTCTAATTTTCGGAAGATTGGCTCCAAGATTCAAAGGTCTGAGAGCACGCTGTAACATTTCGACGGAATCTAAATTAAATAGGCTCGTTTCTAGGGCAGGTTGTTGAATGAGGGAACTGATATTAGCCCTTCCCACTGTACTAAATCTTCTGCCGACTCTCGAGAGATATTCCATTTCCACAGGCCCACGACGCCTCTTATGGAGCTCAATTCAGTTTAACCTCGACCGGTCTACGTCAAACTGTTGGTTCTTCTGCTTTAAGGGTCACCTACTCTTCTAGCAGCTTATCAATCTTTTTTCGAAACATTCATCAGAGCACGGCCAAGCCGAATGGGAAAAACGGCAGATGATTTGGACGCACCCTCTATGTTCTTCAGTGGGGACACCACCGTCCTTATCGCTATCCCTAAGCCAGATCCATGTTTAGTCCTAGGGGCCCCAAACAACCAGCAATCATGCGCGACAACACTCTCAGGCGGAATCTCATCATTGAGAATGCTTTTAGAGAAAACTTATATTATTTGGCTTAGAACAATCGTTCGTTAACTTCAAAGAATTGACGTTAATAGAAAGGGGAACGTTACCGCAGGTATGCGTGTCCAACTGATTCTTATCCGGAGGAGAGAATAGTCCATGGGGCATCGCCGCAGCCTCGAGTGAGAGAAAAGCGCCTGATTGTTCAACGACAGAGTGTTGGTTCAGAGAAGCAGGAGCAGCCAGAATAACGCCACAATTGTCGGGACCGTAGCCACTTCCACAGTGTCGGACTTTTTCATTCTAGTAGAATGCCGAAACTCCATGACAGGAGAGCGTTGCTACCCATCCTCATTGGAAGTCGAGGAATCCGGGCCAAATACTGACATATTCCAGTACTAGTGAATCGTTCGCTAACGATTCTTTCCCAAAACGAGTTACGCGCAATCTGTTGGTCCAAAAATGCCTTTCTCAATTTTCAACAATAAATAATATAAGCTATCTTCGAGACGGTTAATCAGAAGGCGCTTGAGTAAAACTGGATCTAATACGGTAATAGTCTAATCAATGCACATGAAAATTAAATATCTCAACTCGAATGTGAGAAATCCTCAGAAATTTAATAAATAATGTACCCGTGCAACAAATTTGATAACTAGGCACCGCTCAGCAATGGGGGACGACAAAAAGGAGTTGAGCTCACTCAAACAAGTGGTAATTGGTTGGGTCGAAGTAAAATGATTCTTTACGCATCGAGAAGTGGTAAGACCTGTAAGCTACTCAGGAAAGAATATGGAAGGACCATATCTTATCTTGACATTTAGAAGTATATCGGGCTCCGAACGAATAAGAGTGAGGGAAACGGTTAGAGTAGTTGGTGTTAAAATAAAAATGGCTAATACAGTGTATTCCTAGGGAAAATGATGAAACATATGGCCATCCTTCAGTACTAATCAAACAATGCACAGCAATCTCAAAATGTTGCAAGAAACCTCAGCTAAATCAACATGAATCACTAGCCAGATTGCCAAGTTCACACACTTGGCTGCCGCGTTGTCGATGTGAGTCGCACCCTGTTTCGAAGATTTCATGATTAGACCGTTTGAAATCAACCCTTACGACCGACTGAACAGCGCATCCTTAGAACTAATCGTCCTATCAGAAGGAAAACGACTTAGGCAGGTCCTTAGCGAACTGCAGTTAGGAGACATCAGTCCAACTCAGTTGCTCCGAAAGTTGAGGCAGGTTGGATAAAATCATAGCATTGATGACAACACATGTGCTACATTTGGATGCAAACATAATCCGACCTTGTGCAGGCAATTGTTTCCCCATTCATGTCGACGGGTTTCTTGGGCGATTTAACAGAATCTGCCGATCAAGTCTTCGGGCAACTTCACAGCAAAATTCATCGGGTGGAGGTACATACAGATAGCATAAACGCCAAATTAACAGCACAAGTAAAAGAACTTTAGCTAGAAGTCCAAGCTCTCAAAGCTTCCCGCTCGTGCTCTGTTTCCGGAGTACGTAGCCTTTCTAGGTCGTGTTCAAGAATGGGATAGAGCTGGTACCATTGCAGTCTTGGAACCAAGGCAAGGAAATGCATCAAGCCGTGCAGTTTCTTGACCACCCCGGAGAACGCAAGTGCCAGTAGGTAATGCCGACAACTGTTGCTGACAAGCCTACTCCTGGTTGCCTATTTTTCAAACACGATAGGAATTCTAGGTTGCGTTTTCTAGTAGACACCGGCTCTCCAGTCAGTGTCGTACGGTCTGAAAAAGAGAACACGCCTCGTTCGATGCCCTTGAGGCTCCAAGCCGCCAACTGAACCACAGTGCGCACTTTCGGCGCACGCTTCCTCAAGTTGGATGTGGGTCCGCGGCGTGCTCTGTGCTGGGTGTTCACTAAAACGGATATACCAGATACCATCTTGGGTATAAAGTTCTTAAAGTGCTTTGGGTTAGTTGTCGACACAGGCTTTCACAAGCTCCTAGATCCCCCAGCGAGTATATTCGCCACAAGGGCCATTTTCTTGACGACTGTCTTCAGCCCGCCGCTAGCTAAACCAAGAAACGATGATATATGCCAAGCAGTATTGCGTGAATTCACGGAGTTGACACGTCCATTGAACAAGCTACGTGCGGTCACTGTGAACGTGGTACATCACATCAAATTGAAGGTGTCACCAGTATTTTGGCGACCGCGAAGGCTGGCAACAGACGAACTGCGCATCGCTCGTGCTGTATTTCGACATATGCTAGACATGCGTATATTCGGCCTCTTCAGTAGCCAATGGGTATCTCCTCTGCGCATGGTGCTGAGGAAGACTTAAGGCGATTGGTGCCCCTGGGGAGACTACCGTGGATTGAACATTGCCATTATTACAGGTGGGTACACTGCGTCTCATGTTCACGATTTAACTACTAGTCTTGCGGGCAGAACAAGCTTCGGCGAAATCGACCTTGTCCGCGCCTACTACCAAATACAGATAGCGTGGAAACATACCCAAAACAGCTATCAATACTCCATTTGGTCCGTTCAAACTTTTACGCATGTTTCTTTGTCTTCGCAACACTGCGCAGACGTTCCAACGTCTGATTAATGGGATCACCCATGAGTTAGGCTTTGTCTATGCATGCGTTGATGGCATTCTCGTGGCTAGCTGTTCCCCGGAAAGGTATATCATCAATCTGCGGACGTGGCTTCAACGTCTAGCATCTTATGGCCTTACCACCAGCGGAGCTCCGTCCGAACTTGTCAGGGTTCGTTAGATGTTTTTGGGCCACAGCATCTCGGCAGATGTGTTTGAACCGCTTTATTCTAAGTTGGAAGCAAATTCGATCGTGCCAACTTCCAGACGCAATTCCGGAACCCCGCCGCTTCAATGGAGTCGTGAATTAATATGGTTGATTTACTCCCAACTGCGCCAAACCTATACTGCCTCTGACTGGTCTAATGTGGAGCAATCAATGGGTTTTGCATCTAACTCCCGAAGCCACTAAGGTTTCCGCCATCGTAAAGGAGGCACTCACCTCTGTAGTCATGTTGCATTACCAACATCCGGACGCGATAATCAGTATCGCCGTGGGTGCATTGAACACAGTAGTAAGTGCAGTGCCACAGCAAGCAATTCGGGATACTTAGCAGCCGACCGCATTCTTTTCTCCACGCCTCAGCGATACGGGAACGCTATATAGTACTTTTGGTCACGGAAGCTTGGCTGTGAATAGAGCTGTGCGCCGCTATCGCCACGCACTCGGGGGCCGCGATTTCATTAGTTTAACGGATTACAAGCCTCTCATTTGCGCTTTGTGGGATTCATTCGAAAGACATTCTCCTCGAGAACGTCCACAGCTGGATTACACAGCCTAGTTTTCCACGGACATCCGCCATATCTCCGGAGCCGCAAACTTCGCCGCGGATAGTTTAGCACAAGTGCGCAGCGTGATTACAACCACCGAACTGATGTCACACTGTAAAATTGCCACACAACAACAGTCCGATTGCACGTTTACGGATGATCTTGCAGCAGCACACCGCTGCGTGGTCGAGGTCATATGCTTGGACCGACTTACTGTGGCAGCTGATCTGAATGTTATGTCCACACATTCACCACTGAGCGACCCTTAGGCATATGAACCCGCAGTGACTTCGAACGACTCACAGGTTGTCAGCACCACTGTAGTCAATGTCACGCGCACACACGCATACACACATGCACACACATAGACACACACGCAGACACAGCAAGACACACAGACGACCCCATCTCGGACATTAGCCTACGATTCATCAAAGCTTCCTCACCGGAGCTGACAAGACAACGAGACCGTACACACATGTGAACACAACTCGTCTGGGTCTCCCGCGCGCCGGTGAACAAAACACAGCTACAGTGTTCCGTGGACTACACAGGGGTTCCATCCTGTGGATCATTACGTTGACATCTATAGGATTCCAGTCAACACCCCACTAACACTCCCGGCTTACATCTGCGTATTTTTCTGAACACTTGTTGTAAGTGCACTTGTTATACTCGTCTGTTATTTGCATTACACTTGGATTACACTCTCATCTGATATTACTTACATGTTTGGTTTTACCCCTAGAATTCACAACGTACTGTAACTAGCTAGCCAGCCTCTAAAATCTAAAACGCACGAGCTTACGCGTTGTCACAGTTTCAATGACATATTTGCCGGGTGAACTTATACGTGACAATACGCATGGATATCGAAGGTCATTCGTACCATATTCGATAAGAAGAGCAGTTTCCGAAGCGTTGCATAACCTGTCACATCTAGGGATACGCGGACACTTAAAACTGATTCCCGATCGCTTCGTCTAGCCCAAAAAGATTCAGGACGTTCCAAGGCCAACCGATGTTGAATTTGTTAAGGTCTGTTGCAGTATTTCTGAAATTGCTGTGGTTTGTTCGATCAGTGTTGAAGGGTGGCCCTATCTTTCACTATTTTTCCTTAAGAGTAAACGGTGCTGACCATCTTCACTCTTACATCAGCTACTGCAACGGTTCCCTGCGCTCTTAGTCAGTCTGACCACTGTGCATTTCTAAATGTCAAAATAAGACGCTCGTCTTTTATATTCTTTCTTGAGTAGCTTATAATTCCTACCATTTCTCGATACGTGAACAGTCATTTCGCTCCAATCCAATCAATTGCCATTTGTTCGAGTGAATTCAATTGCGTTTTATCGTCCCATATTACCGAACGGTGCCTAGTTGTCAGAGTTGTTGTACCGGCGGATTCTTTGTTTGATTTGTGAGGATTTTTCACATTAGAGGTGAGGTATTTGATTTTCATGTACACTGATTCAATTAGCACCGTATTAATTTCAGTTCTCACGAACGTCTTCTCATTAACCGTTTCGAAGATAGATTATCTTCTCTGTCATTGGATATTGAGAGAGGCATTTTCGGATTAACCGATTACGCGTAATTCGTCGTGAACTTGAATCGTTAGCCTACGACTTAACGGCACTCGAATACCTCAACATTTTACCCGGACATCTTGCCTTTCAACGAGGATGCGTAGCAACTCTCTCCTACCATGGAATCCCGGCATTCTTCGAAAATGACGAAATCGGATATTGTGAAAATTGCCACCGGTGCTGACAATTATGGCGTTATCGAGTCTCATCCCGCTTCTGCTGTTCAGCAATCTATCACCGGACAATCAAGCACTTCTCTGTCACTGGAGGCTGGGGCGATGCCCCATGAACCCTCTCCTCTTTCCAACGAGAACCAGTTGGACACTAATACCTACGGTGAAATCCCTCCTTTTCTATTAACCTTAATTCTTCAAAGTTTACGAACGATTCTCCTAGGCCGAATGTTTTTATTGTTTCTGAAAGCTTTCTTAATAATAGGATTCCACCTGAACCGAGTGTTGACGAGAAATGGTTACTGTTTGTTCGGGGCCCCTAAGACTAAGCGGGGATTCGGTCCAGGGGTAGCGATAAGGACGGTGGTGACCCCACCGCAGAAGATGGAGAGTGTGTCAGACTCATCTGCTGTTTTTCCCGTTCGGCTTAATCATGCTCTGTCGAATGTTTATAATGAAGTTTCTGATGATCTGTTGAAAGAAATGTTGGCGTTGAAGGCAGAGGAGTTGGAGTTAAGGCGTAAACTGTGCGAGCTCCATAAGAGGCAACGTAGGCCTGTGGAAGTCGAACCCGTTCCGAAAGTCGAGACTAGATTTAGTACAGGGGCAAGAGGTAGTACCAGTCCCCCCGTTCAACAACGGGCTTCGGGAACAAACCCCTTTAGTTTGGATCCTGTTGAGTCTTTAGAGCGGGCCCTCAGACCTTTGATTCTTGGAGCCAGTCTCCCGAAAATTGAAGTTGACAGTTTCGAGGGTTCCACCAAGAATTACTTCACATTTGTCAGAAGTTTTTAGGGTAACGTGGCAGATAGATTGGTTGACGAAGGATCAAAGCTTTCATATTTATTGCATTATTGTCGTGGCAGGGCGAAAGAGGCAATCAAACATTGCATGCTGTTGTCAAGGGAGGTAGGGTTTACAGAGACGATGAGAATTTTGCACCAGCAGTTTGGCCGCCGGCATGATACTATGCATGTAGTAAGCAAAGAAGTTTTCATGGGTCCTAAGTTAATCGCTGGTGATGTTGATGGTTTGCGCGGACTAGTCAGTCAGATGAAGGGCTGTCGGGCAATGCTGACGCAGCCAGATTACGGAGCAGAATTAAACTGCTCAACCAACCTCATTAAAGCAGTCGAACGAATACATCATCACTTACAAGAAAGGTGGGCGGAGGTTGCTGAGAGCACCACTGAGTGCGGAAGAGAACCTATGTTCGGCGACTTATTAGGTTTTGTGGAGAAACGAGTGGTAGTCAGTGCCAATCAGTATGGTCGGCTGGCCGCTCGCGTTGAAAGTAGGTCAAGTTACCCAACGTCCTCTGGATCCTCTGGGTTCAAGTACTCGAGGTGCAACGTTGGACTAGGTGTACCTTATGAAGGGGTGAATTTGCAGTGTCCGGTTTGTAAAGGCAACCATGATATACCTGATTGTATTTGGTTTAGCAGGAAAACTTCAAGGCAACGCAAGGCGGTGTTGAAGAACATGGGACGCTGTTTTGTTTGGTTGAAAGCGAACCACGTGGCGAGGTCATGTAGGGTACAGACACGGTGTAGGATACCAGGTTGTGGTCGACGCCATCATACACTGGTTCATGAAGACAAACCTGAACAAAGCAAGGAGGAGACCAAGCCGTCTTTGTGTTTTGCCACATCCAGTCAAAACGGAGTGTGTCTATGATTTGTTCCAATAAGGTTGGTTGGCCCAAAGGCGTCGGTGCCAACGTATGCCCTTTTAGATAATGGGTCTAACACTACGTTGCTCAATGAATCCATTGCAAGAGCAACCGGTTTGCAGGAACGACTCTGTCGGATGATGTTCCGTACTCTACACGAAACTTGTGCAACACCATGCACCAAAGTGTCAGTTGAGTTGTAATCCTTGGATCAGATGCATTCTGTTACAGCCGGTTCAGTTTATACGGTGAAACAACTGCCACTGACGCAAGTTGATGTCGTCCAACAATCAGTGGTAGATAAATGGGCTCACGTAAGGGGCCTTTCGTTTGATAGATTAACTGAAAATGGCGTAGGGATTCTGATAGGATGCGACGTCCCAGAGGCATACTGGGTACTACAACAGAGACTGGGAAGTGGCAGTGAGCTTTATGCGAGTAAGACTATTCTCAGCCGGAGTCTCCGAGGTCCACGTCGTACCATACCTCGGAATGAGCACTGTGTAAACCTAGCCGAATCACGTCAGGTCTCGTTGGATGATTTGGTCCGAAGGATGTATGAGTTGGATTTCGCTGACGGAAGCAATTCGGAGGACAAAGAGCTTTCTGTGTAGGACAAACAAGCGTTGGCTATGACTGAAAGTAGTGTAATGTTTAAGGATGGTTGCTATGAGGTAAGCTTGCCGTGGAGACAAGAAAGATGAGTATTGCACGACAATAAATGGATGGCTGAAAAACGCCTTGCTGCGTTGAAGCGAAGGTTGATTCGAGACCAAAACCTAAACGTTGACTATTCGGCCGTGATACTGGAGCATATCAGGAAAAGCTACTTAAGTAAGTGTGTTACAACTACAACACGGAGATGGTACTTGCCACACCATCCTGCACTGAATCCGAATAAGCCTGGCAAGGTACGGATAGTTTTCGATTGTGTAGCTGAACACCGGAGTATGTCGCTCAACAAAACTTTACTTTAGGATCCGGATTTGAATAATAGTTGATTAGGAGTACTGACGCATTTCCGCAAATACCCAGTGGCAATCTCCGCTGACATTGAAGAGGTGTTCTTGCAAGTGAGAGTGCCACGTCGTGATCAAGGAGCATTAAGTTTTCTTTGGTAGGGTTCTGATTCGTTTGAAGGACCGCCGGAAACCTACAAGCTTAATGTCCACCCATTTTGAGCGACACCTTCGCCATTTTGTGCAAGCTTTGCACTTCAAACGGTAGCTGTGGACAATCAGCAAAAGCCTCTACCCAATACTGCGATCGTAATGAAATAGAACTACCTGGATGACAGCCTAGTGTTACTCCACTCAATGTCCCAGGCCAGGGCTGTGGTAGATGAACTTCGAGCGATGCTGCGGCTGTGTAGGTTTAGACTCATCAAGTGTGTTTCCAACTGTAGTGAGGCCATTGAACATTTGGCCGATGAAGAAAAACTTGTTGACTCCCGGAGTCTTGAACTCAATAGTTGTAAATACCAGCGGACTCTGGGCGTGAGATGGCATGCGGCAGACGACTGCTTCCGGTTTCAAATCAACCTCCCTCACTCCGGTAAAGCGAAAAAAGGAATATTAAGTTGTTTGATTTCATTATCATGCGATCCCTTGGGAATAGTGGCAGGAATGCTGCCGCCGGCCCGCAGGTTGCTTCAAGATCTTTGTCACCAGGGCATTAGTTAAGATTATGATATAAAGGAGCGTCATCGGATACTCTGGGAAGGTTGGCTGAATGATGTCAAGTCCTCAGACAGCACGGTATTGCCCAAAAGCATGGTCCCTGAATTTCCCTCAGCAAGCCTTGTCGAACTGCACATGCTCTGTGATACGTCTGAAGTAGGTTACGGAGCCGTGGGTTGGCTAAGAGTGGTTTCCTCGATTAATGGTTCTAATTGTGGCCTTCTGATAGACAAGTCTAGGGTGACTTCAAAGAAGGCGGTTACGATACCCAGACTGGAACTCACAGCAGCAATTCTGTCGTCTAAGATGGTACATTTCCTGATTCGTGAGCTCATAATTTTAATAAGTACTGTCGTACTATGGACAGAGTCCACAATAGTGTTGCGGTATCTACAGAACACTTCATCATGTTCCGCAGCCTTCGTTGCCAATCGTGCGAGACTCATCCACAACCTCACTTATTTCTACCAATGGAAACATGTGCCTTCAGAATTCACTCCGACCGATGTGGCATCTAGGGCAGTAACACAAACCTTGAGCAGTGAGATGATACTCTGGCTGCGGGGTCCGAGCATTCTATTGAATCCAGAAAAACAATGGCCGAAGATGCCAACTATCTTAGACTTGCTAAAAGAAGACCCAGAGGTTAGACGCATGCTGGCTGTTGCCACGACATCTAGTTTTAATTTTCTCCTGAACCAACTGGTGTCAAAATAATCTAGTTGGACTAAGTTACTACAAGCCACCGCTTGGTTATCACGTTATGTTAGCTTTGTGTATGTGATGATGTGTGTTAAACAAAATGTGTTTATGAAGGCGGGACCCCTTCATGTGTCCAAGATTCGTGCTTCTTGTCTTAAACTAATAAAGTTCGTGCGAGGACGTGAGTTCTTCAAGGAACTCTCGGCTCTGAAGGCGTCCACTATAAACCTTCGTAAAATGGGTAGAGTCGAATAATTGCAGCCGGCTTTGGTAAATGGAGCACTCTATCTTGGCGGTAGAATCCGACAACGGAATGAGGACAGTACGAACCTGTTGATCGTTCCCTGTCACGGTGCCGTCACAACTTTGTTGATACGTCACTACCACGAATCCGAAGGGCACATGGGTGCCTCGCATGTGCTCGCCAGCATTAGAAGACGGTTTTGGATTTTGAAAGGTGTGACCGCCGTTAAACGAACGTTAGGTGTTTGCTGTCACTGTGAAAGGGTTTATACCAAACAGTGCAATCAAACGATGGCGCAACTCCCCTTGGTGAGATCGTCGACAGATGGTTGCCCATTTAGATACTGCGGGGTGGATTACTTCGGTCCGTTCAGGGTGAACATAGGTTGAAACGAGCTCATACGTTATGGCTGCAAATTTACCTGTTGGCAAACTCGCGCCATGCACATAGAGGTAACTCAGTCCATGTCTGCGGACTCATTTTTCGTGGCCTTTATGCGATTTTTGGGAAGGCGGGGCACGCCTGAGACCATTCACAGTGACAACGGTTCCAACTTTGTTGGAGCCGATTCAGAGCTAAAACGAAGTTTACAAAGCTTGAACCATATTATGTTGACAGATAGATTGTCGACTAAAGGGAATGATTGGTTTTTCAATCCTCCTGATGTAATTCATCAGGGCGGCACTTAGGAATGAATGATCCGAACAGTAAGACGACTGCTGTCGTCGATAACACAGCAACAGGTAATGAATGAGGAGTCACCTCACACCTACATGGTGAAAGTTGAACGAATCATCAACGATAGGCCACTCGTTTCTTTTTATGGTGGTCCAGATAATTCCCGGGTGGTTTGACCCAATGATTTGCTTTTGTTGCGCTCGAATTTAGGCTTAATTGAAGATAATGTAACATTGCGTGGACGCTATATGAAGGGTTGGAGGCAAGCCCAACACTTATCTTGTGTGTTTAGGAGACGATGGCGGCATGAATAACTACCACAATGGCAGATTACACCTAAGTGGTTGAAGTCTTCGCGCAATCTTCAGGTAGGCGATGTGGTTCTTCTTCACGAAAGGGCCGCCGGGAGGGTTGGCCATATGGTTTGGTCACTGAGGTATTTCCTTACAATGATAGACACGTACGTTAGATGTCAGTAAGTACTGCAGATGGTAATACTGTCAATCAGGACATCAGATCACTTTGTTTTCTAGAAACGTCCGCAGGGTAACACTAGGTAGCTACGGGTAAGGCATAAAGTACGGACTCTCCTACTGAGCCGGTCGATCGATGCTGTACATGTTGCCACCTCAAGTTTGGAGAACCAGCTGGTTTTCGGGGACAAGTGTTGAAGTTGTTAAGGTCTGTTGCAGTATTTCTGAAATTGCTGTGCTTTGTTCGATCAGTGTTGAAGGGTGGCCCTATCTTTCACTATTTTTCCTTAAGAGTAAACGGTGCTGACCATCTTCACTCTTACATCAGCTACTGCAACGGTTCCCTGCGCTCTTAGTCAGTCTGACCACTGTGCATTTCTAAATGTCAAAATAAGACGCTCGTCTTTTATATTCTTTCTTGAGTAGCTTATAATTCCTACCATTTCTCGATACGTGAACAGTCATTTCGCTCCAATCCAATCAATTGCCATTTGTTCGAGTGAATTCAATTGCGTTTTATCGTCCCATATTACCGAACGGTGCCTAGTTGTCAGAGTTGTTGTACCGGCGGATTCTTTGTTTGATTTGTGAGGATTTTTCACATTAGAGGTGAGGTATTTGATTTTCATGTACACTGATTCAATTAGCACCGTATTAATTTCAGTTCTCACGAACGTCTTCTCATTAACCGTTTCGAAGATAGATTATCTTCTCTGTCATTGGATATTGAGAGAGGCATTTTCGGATTAACCGATTACGCGTAATTCGTCGTGAACTTGGACCTTTAGCCAACAATTCAATAACCAACACGGAAGCAGCCCGCTAGGAAGCTTGCGAACTCTCGACGATCACTCCGATACTGCCCACCTCGACTTTGTCAAACCAGTCTCACCTTCGCGACGTTACATCTACCTACTCACGTGTATCGATCAGTTCACTCGCTGGCGAGAAGCTAGACCGTTGGCAGATCCATCGACGATATCTGCCGCTCGCACTTTTCTCGAGCACTGGATCGCGCGTTATGTTTGTCCGTCGACCATTAAAACTTATCACGATACGCAATTCGAATCAGCCTTATTTCCACAGCTGATCATGAAGTTAGGTGTGCACCAAGCGTGCATCACAGCATACCAACCATAAGCGAATAGACTCGTAAAGCGTTTCCACCGTCAGCGCATAGCTTCCCCACGTGTTCACGAGCAGATGAAGTGGACAGAAGCTTTGCCCCTAGTTCCACCTTGTATTCGCAATTGTGTCAAAGTTGATTGTACGACACCTGCGCCACTCGTACATGATCGTCCTTTAAGCCATCCAGCCGACTTCTTTCAACCGTTAAGCAAAGCTTTTGCCGACATTCAGGACTACTACAAGCGAGTGCCACATGTATCCAACATTCCTCGCCTTACGTTCCTATAGAAAACAGCGCTTATGAGTTCGTCTCCGCGAATAGGCTCTGTCAAGAAACTACTGCAACATCTACATAAAGTACATTTCCGTGACTTTATACGGTCCGTTAATTTTATCTGATCGACAGATTCGGTCAACACCTCACGGTCTGGACTAACTGCCTTACCTCTGCTTTCCCCGACTAACTCCTCTTTTTGACAACCTAGGCATCATCCGAGCCATCTTCATCTAACTCAACCTCCAACTTCGCCCCGGCGTTGCCTTCCGTATCTATTTCCGACGAACTCCCTCCTCAACCATCAACTCGATCGAAGAGGCGCGTCCGTTATCCCGCGCGCTCTCGTGCATGGTTTGCATATTTTTATTTCGTATTTATTTTACAGTTGATAACTCATTATGCGCACTTCATGCTTGTGTCGGTTAGCAACCAACAGTTTTTCTTAGGTACAACTACTGGGCTTGCTTTACACAGAAGATACTTGTGCATAACCGTGGATACTCTCAGACGCAGCAGAACACCCGTTACGGCGGGTATCTGACTTTTGCTCTAACATTCAGGTATTTAATATTTCCTTATTTCAGGATCTAACGCGGGGCATAGTATCCGTTGCTGGGCCCGAGGAGTAAACTTGAACGCCGTAGCACTTTGTGCCTACGCAGTGATTAAATCACATCCCCTGTCACGTCCTCAGGAAACATTAGCAGGTTGGGTAAATCGCGCGCGGCTGGCCAGCGAGACAGCAGTTGTTGCCCAGGATTAAAATTAACATGAAGAAAACCTCTTATATCAGTCACCCTTCTAGAAAGACTGTTGTGGTAAAATTACCTACAGCGTCCCCAAATTCCAAACTCCCTGCGACGTGGGAGTTGCCTTGCCGGTGCCGCCGCGACGGTTCACATTATCTTATGAATGTAAGTTTACTACGGACCACTAACACCAAAGTTTGTGTGTTGACGTAGGTATCGCCGTTTTACTCGTAGTTGTATAGTGAAACCGCACCATCTCTATCATTATAAGCTACATTCACTAGGATAACAATATCTTTGCTATTATCTTTGGGAACGTTGCTAGACCAGTCAGATGCCTGTTTGAATTCTGAAGGTCGACTGGAACTTCCGCTGTCATTCGTCTTCCCTGGCGGCTGCCATGTGATTGTGCTTAAGGTACTCTCACGTCCAATTCTCTAGTGCCTTTAACCGTTACGTTGAAGACTGCTGGTGAACAGTGAGCAAATCAATAATCAAGATCTGTTCGCAGATTCACCGTATTCTAACCACGACTTATGATCCGCATGAACATGAAGCTGGAGAAACGTTGGGCGTATGGACTTAGGAACTAGCACCACGACACGTGCTGAAATTTGTCGCTGGTGGCCCAACTGTTGCAGAATATTACAATAATTGCTTGCAAATGTAATATACTTTGGTCAAGAAACAAAAACATCAATTTCGTGTGAAGCTTTAGCCGAGAAAATATTTCATGTGCAATGTTCGTCATATTTCGTGTGATCATACCATATTTTTCCATCTAACACGGGTAATTGCGTTCTTTTCCTGATTTCTACAAACTCGTTAAGCAGGAAACATTTTCCCGATGAATGGAAGCTAGAAAACTCATAACGACGAAACCATTCGCGAGAATTTCAACTTTTGGACGTGCCGAACACTCGACGAGGTCCTCCGCCTCAGTCTGGTTATTTCTCCGCCGGATTTTCCAACTTCCCTTCCTCCCTCAACCAAACCGAATTATTCCCACGTTTTTCCGACGTTAATTATGTCAGATAACAACGGAATATTTTGAAGGTATATTTGCAGATGTAAAATGTTACCTGGAGAGGTGACACCTATTGTTTCCAAAGGTGTATTACGCAGCGAGCACCGAAAAGGGTAAAGGTGAATAAATGTAACGGAGTTGCATTTAAATGCAACTGTCCACTTTGCTTGTCCGACCATCCGCTGAATCATGGTCCTCGTGCACGATTTTGACGTAGCGGTCTGAAAAATGTACAAAGCAGCCATGAAATAAGTACCACTGCAAATGCAATGCGTGCGCATCAACCAGTCTTGGTCTCGCGTTACATACGTAACATACAAGCCGCCTGTTTCTATTGCGATTGTTCGTCAAACTTACGGACCAACTTCGGGGCAATGTGGAGACATCGGGAGACAGCGTTCTTCTGGAATAGAAGTTCCAGCAACAGTCTTGTAAAAGGAAACAACAAGGAATTGCATGAGCCAACGGCCCAGTGAGCCATGCACACGGCTTACACAAACGATAACTAAGACGGCGTCGACAACACACACACAGCACGCTCCGTCACCAATTCAGATTCAACTCGTGCGCGCCTGCTGGTTTCGGTCGCACATCATAGGTGCGCACTTCACGGCATGGCCTTGAAATATTTGAAATGTCGTCTCCTACATACCTTCTTAAAACACGAATTAATATAGTGCCTCATTTTTTGGACTGATCCTATGGCAGAAGCGAAGCATCTTCTTCCCTGGTGCGTGCATTCAACGTTTGTACACTGCAACCCTTTCTCTATATGGTTACGCTTTCTTTCACTGACACATGTCATTTGTGTTTTTGTTTCGTAACTATTTGTTACTGTGTACCGTCAGTAGTTGGCTGCCGTGATTGCGCACACTCGAGCGTGTCTCTCACAAATGCTTTTAGAAATATACGGTATCGTTATTACTAATAGTGATATAAACGTTAACATGAATGAAGACCTTGGTATTTGGCTGTCGTCTAGATTGTCTTTCTGTTACCACGACTTATAAAAAGAGGTTTGGAAGTGTCATGGTGATAAAAAGAATCTTTTCCCGCCCCGTCAGACAAAACATCCGGACAACTAATGGGGTCTTCATAAAACCACCTTTTGATGAGGTCAGTCAACTTGTATACGCCGACACGAAGGACATCATCGCCACTAAGCTTGTCCACCGAGCGGCCACAGAAACGGTAAATAGCTTGCAGAGTACCTCCCATGAATCTCGTTCAGAACTTATCCACTTCATCCATTTGGAATTGAAGACTTAACGGCGATCTGATCCTTACACACTTTTTTCTCTGGCGCGGGAATCGCGTCGCGATTGTTTATATCAGTAAATGAAAACAGTCATAGACATCTCGACAGGGAGACTTCATCTGTCACTTGTAGCTAGATAATTTAGGTGGTACTATTTGGCATTCCACAACGTCAGGCCGCAGAACTGCAATCTTACAAAACTGCTGCAAAATTTCCGGCACAAAATCTTCACCGCTCAGTTTTCTGTGCCAGATTTGGAAGACATTCTAATTCAGTTTCATTCCCAGTGCAATCGGTTCTGACAAGATCAACACTAGAATTTTCAAAGAAGCAGCCGCTAGTCTGGTAGAACCCTTTTATAAGCTGTTTAAACAGACACTGCAGACTGGCATTCTCCCTAACGCATGTTAAAAGGCGACGGTCACGCCCATATTTAAAGCGGGTGACCGGCACTTTTTGGCTAGCTATCGGCTAATCAGCCTTACCAACATCCCGTGCGAGATAATGGAGTGCCCACTGGAGCGTGCCATCCCTAACCACTTCTTAACAAACCATCTTTTTCTTCTACCCAGCATGGCTTCTTTCCCAATCGGTCATGCACAACTAATATGCTTGTTTTCATGGACGGTCTGACGGAGGCCAGAAACAATGACCTCATCCTAGATGCCCTCTTTGATTTTGTCAAGGCTTTCAACCGTTTCCCGCACGACCCCATGAAACACAAACTGGAAGCCTGTGACATTCAAAGAGAGCTTCTACATTGGTTTACCTGTTTTCTCGATAAAAGGACATTTAGAGTTGAAACTGAATCGCATCTTTCATCTCCCTCTTTCAGGTATCGGTGTTTGGTCCTCTGTTATTTCTGATCGACCTGAATCATCTTCCGGGAAACATTTCCAGCAAAGTCCTGTTATATGCCGATGACCTAAAAATTTGGAATGCCGCTTATCTCGACTTATTTAAATGCTGATCGGGCGATTGCAGTCTCCCACCAAATGAAAATAAGTGCGCACATATGTCACTCGGTGAAGACTCTGGCAATACCTTCGTGATTCATTGTGAATTCGGCAAATAAGCATCATGAAAATCGATCTAAAGAAAGACCTCGGTGTCCGGTTTATTGGCTATTTTGTTTTTTGTTCACCACGAGATGTCGGTGAAACAGGGTTTGCCGCTCGTAGAATGAGTATGGTTACTTTCTTCCGCATAGACAACCTAGCGTTTAAAACACTTTTCGGAATTAATATAAGGCCGCTCCTTGAGTGTACAAACCAGGTCGTGTATACCGGCCAGAAGAAAGACATACTGGCAGGTGAGCATTTCCGGCACATGGCTACCAAACTGGTCACAGGACTAAAAAATGTCGCATACGAGTCCCGACTTGAAATTCCTGATTTCTACCCATTTGAATTTCGATCAATACTCGAGGATTTAATTCTTAAACACTTCTTTAGAGTAGATCTTATTGAACATTTCTACATGATGACGACTAATGACGGCTTGCGAGGACATAATAAGAAGCTTTTCAAGTTTCGTCCTGAGACATTCCTTAGGCGGCAGTTCTTTTTTTACAGGGTTATTAACCTTTGAAACAGTCTTCCTACTGAGGTTGTTAGCAGCGCTTTTAGTCATCATGTTAAAGCATTACGCTGCCTGTAATTCGCAGAACGTGAATATCTCCGTTACCTTT
>LUCH01004772.1:14804-32917 GCA_013368495.1 Paragonimus heterotremus
GTTGAGGAAAGGGACCGACTATATTTATTACTCGAAATATACAAAGGGTCTCTTATAGTACTAGAAATGGCAACGCCACGTAAGTTAGCTAGAGAGGCTAGAGACCGGCCGGCGACGAGCAATCAAACCGGAAGTATGTGACACATGTGTTGGGACTGGTCTAACAGATTAATACCCAGTCTGTAGTCACTTTCGAGAACCGATCGACAATGAAAAATAAGGACTGAGCGCGTTGACCCTCGTGTATTTATATCGACCCTGGAAAGTAGAGTGTACAGCGAAAGCACGTCAAGCTAGCGGGGCACGGGGCGAGTTATTATTGTAGCCCCGGGACTGATATTACAAATAGAATAGTTTGACTAAAACAAAAATAGGCAAAAAGCCAAAATCATCAAAAATGTACAAGTGAATGCAACTATCAAAAGTATTATTTGTTCTAGTCACCACACACGTTTGCGTTCGGGTTTGCGCCGCAGTCATATGTCATGCAGACAAACAATCGGACAACATGCATCATTCGAATTTTCTTAATAGCCTAGGTACAATATGCAGCTATTAGTTTTGGAACTATTTTACACATCATACCGCAGGCAGGCCAGTGAAATCTCCAGGTCGCTACAACGTGTACCTACGTAGTTGTAGCTACGTGTACATGGTATCACGATCATATAAAGCTCTATTCTTGGGTGACGGTTTCCTGCTCGAAGCATTTTTATATATTTGATAATTTTGCCGCATATTCAATATGGAAGGAATGTGCACATGTTAAGTGGCAGCTTGGATGGCTTAAACCGCCGCAGGTTGCTGTGCTTGATCGTTGGTGAGTCTAATGCTGTCGCTTCAGATGCTCCCACTCCCTTAGTTGGCTGATGTTCACTGTATTTGTTGATTCACGGGTAGGTCATGGTTCATTCACTAGTAGTGCTCCTTGCAGTTGCGTTCCTCGCACTAATGTTTCAGCAAACCATGCAGATTCGTTGTACTACTCCTACAGTCCTGGTTAAAACTGTCTAACCACTTACGAGCATCTGTCTCCAACATACTGGTTCTGCAAAGGACATGACCTCTAATTATCGGTCTAGATCACGTTCAAGAGAGACGATTATAAGTCCAGAGTGTCTCAGAGTGGGTGCTTATCCATAAACTAGTCGGTCTCGGTCCTAATAGTTGGCTTTAATAATTGGAATACAAGCCTTATTGACTCCTCACTGGGCTGGTGTGTCTTGGGTGCACCTTGTAAGGCTTTTCCTTAATCTTAGGTCTGTTCGTTTCAAGATTTTGCCGCTGTAGGCGTGCTTCTGAAAGGCGTTACTCACCCTGACGTGGCCGTTAAGGTTTTCTTGTGGGTATCGGAGGCGTACGCTGCTTTCGCTAATGTTTACTGACTGCTTCCGGTTGTAGGTTACAGTTTATGTGTACAGTAACTAAATGATCATTTTTGCTCCACCTCAGTAGGTCCTGCTATCGACGCGGAAGATGGGTGTGCACTCCTTATTTTTGACCGTGGTGTTTGCCAGTTTCCGGGTATTAATTCGGCGGATTGTGGGACCAACGCCGCAGTCTATCGACATGTATGTGGGAGGGCTATAGTTACTCGATAGGTAACAGATTCTCAATGGATAGTTTCTTTCATTTGATTTGTTGTTTGGCTACAAAGCCTCACTATGTGACGGTGTTTGATTTCATGTGAACTGGCAAGGCAGCTGACAACATGAGGGAAACTTGACAATCAAGGCCGGGTGTATAAGGATGTCTGACTTTTATCGAAGCTGATGTAATTGTGAGGATGAAGTCTCACAAGGTGCTTATCTGTCAGGTCGGTCCTGAGTTTGGTATTTGAATGTGAAGATGCAGGCTGATTATGCGTGTGTTCGGTTGTCACTCGCGAGCGGCTGTATGGCAAGAGATTAATCGCTCGGTAGTAACATTGAACTGCTTACCTTACACATCAATGAGTTGTGTATCACCTCACTTATTACTGAATTTGGCCACTGTTGATCATAAGGTATTGTATAGCCTCCAGGCAGCAAATCTCAGTTGAGGTCTTATTTCCTCCGCTACTTAGCACAGCGTGGAGTCGTCTGTCACGCTAAAGACCGCGCAGTCCTGTGCATTGTCGGCTGGAAGTTCTTTAAGGCTTACTAGTTTGCCACAGTCTGTACTCTTTGTTCGCCAGCTTTTAGCTTACTGCTGCCAGCTGAACAACACTAAGAAGTGTTGTCAATGGATGTAACGATGTTTTGGGTGAATGCTTTTTTGCTACCGCTTATTGTGTTTTCTATATGAACTTACAATCGACCGACATTCCCTCCAGTGTAATAGTTCCCAGTGAAGATAGTTGGCCCTATTACTCACTAACGAAGTGTTATACGGCCGTTTTGACCATGGGCCTTATTAACACCACATGCCCACCGTGAACACCCGCCACACGTAAGCAAGTGTCTGAATGGTAATCCGGCTGCTTGTCCCCTAGACCGCAGAGTGAGTTGCTCTCCTTAAGTGATTCATTTCAACGTACGGGACACGAAGATGTGCAGTTAAACAGGGTGGTCATGGTGATCCTTAAATCAGTTATGACGATTACAAGTTTATTCCTCCGTCGACTTGTATATAACAGTTGATGTAATGAACGGCTTCGCTAACAGGTTGGACTCTTGAGTTTAAACTAGGTAAACAGTATATAGGTTGCCCAGTGCCTAGTGTTTTGTGCTGAAATGTATTTTTATTTCACTCAAAATTCCCGTGCATATTGTTTATTCTATCTGTCATCGGAATCATAGTAAGGATGGTCAACCAGACTATGAATTGTTTGTTAGAACCTAACCGAAGTTCGTCTAAGCCTCTAGTTTACTAATTAAACTTTTATACAAAACGGTCTTCTGACGGCTAATAAATGTCATCATAATTTGACTAAAACTGGCGTTTGAAATTTTCAGACGTGGCTGGAACGTAACGACGGAAAATTTGCTTCGTTGACGCCATGTGCTAACGAATAACTTATTAGTATATTCATAATGGACTGCTCGTCGAGCGACACTGAGAATGAGATTAAAAGCGCTGCACGTAACGACACAAACTGGGCAACTTCGTTTGACATACTTCCGTGTTTCTTATTGCGTCATGCATGCCGCGGATTTGAACATTTCATATATAACAAATTGGGAACACTTATCATTCCATTTACTTTTGCGATGATCCGTTTCGGGCCGTATTGGCTAATGTAACGTATCCTGGCTATTTAGTATTCTTTCATTGCCATCCGTTATGACGGCCTTACCAGACCGACGCCTGTTTTATTGCGTGTAATAACAAACGTTCACCTTTGCAGCGTAAAACAAATTACGAGGCCGCAAGAAGCAGTGTATGACGGCTATGTCTACTCAGAACCAAAGGCGGTATATGTGTAGCTCAGTAGGTCTGTCCGTACTTCACCGCTGGCTCATGTTCTATTCAATAAACTAGGAAGATTTACAACAAGAGCAGATTAGGACCATTGCGCGAAACGCATAGAGGAATACATCCTACGCTTGAACAACTCACAATAATATTGAGAACGTTTGGAGAGACTTGTCATGATCATTTCAGCAGCACCACATCAGTTGCCGATGCTGGTGTTAACATTATCATGCAGTCAATAGCACCATAATTAAGATCAAAAGGACTCATTTAGTAACCTCCCCGTGTTTAAACAAGAAGCGTTAGTGGACCTGCAGTTTCTAAACGACCAACGACATTACGACTGAGAGTGAGACTTCATCTCTCTAATACTTCCCAGCTGTCACTCTACAGGGCGTTCTGTGTTGCACGGGTTACAAGGTCACTTGCGGGCTGAGTACTGCTAGGCCACCTATACCCAAAGGAACGCAGTCTTTATAAGGGGATCGAACTAGCGACGGTGTGGTTGGTAGACATGTGTCCTTAGCATTGGACTATAGCGAGCCAAACTGTCAACTGCGAAACGGCTTCCTCACTAGTTTCGCTATCTCGTATCTTCCATATCTTTACTACACACGCTTTGAAATGAAAAGGACTGAACAACCAACCTCATTGACATTAGTCACCTGTAATTTACGGATCTTCAGTCTTATAAAAAAAATACGGCTTATGGTAACTTGGTTTTTTCTTTCACATCGTCTCATGGTTTATCCACTTCAAATCTTACGCCAGTCAGCGTCCTTGCGCTTCACGCCTTAAGTGCATCAAACACTTTCAACCTACTGATCTCCTTTGGAGAAGGTTATTGTAATCTAAAATTTAACGAACTCTCACATTACCACTTATGTACAGTTGTTTCTGGTTTAATTGGCTGATGAAGCAGCCCATGCCGTTGTGCTGATGAGTGGTGTCACTTGATAGAAGCTGATTGTTATTGTTAAAGTGGACATATTTGGGTGTGGGCATTATCTACAGATGTTGGTATGTAGATCCACCCCATGTTGATATGATATGTACCGATTATATGCTAACCACTCACTGATTCATGGTTGTGTAACAGACTAGTATACCTGTCGGCGTCATGGTTGACCAGTTCCTGGTTGTTTCAGCAGACAATCTTGATAAGCTTATCGGGTTTATCTGACGCGTGTGGTTATTGTAGACTTTCTGGTTGTAGCGTTAGTGGATGCTGACTAATTTTGTCCACTGGGATAGGAAATGACGTATAGCTTGATGTCCATATCCCGGTGTGGCCCGTCAGGCGCTTTCCAAAAAGTCAATCTAAATGCGTGCATCAATACGCTTGATAATAACGGTCAAACGGAATGAATGAGGAACGTAAGTGGAGAAGTCACTCCCAGAGTAAACTGATAATATAGGCGATTTTCGTCTGTTCATGTAACACTCACTGCAGTTCAATAATCATGTCTGCAGCGGTCGTGAAAGGTTTATATCTGATAATATCTCATGGAAGCAGTTTATCTATTCGATTTTATGATCTGTAGTCAGGATGTTTCACAATCAATGATCCCGAGTTTCCCATTCAGCTATCCGCTTGGTTTTTTGTCTCCGTTACCCACTGCATTGATTATTCGCTAATATTCATTAGTCAACAGAATTTTCATCTGACGTTTAAAAGATTTTCTTTGTGTATCCTTTCTGCCCTGCCGAACGATGTTTTATTGAGACTACATTTATAAGCGATGAACATAAGGCTGAAAGTTTGGAGATGTTCCCCATTCCAGGAGGCCTCGAGATGAGCAGGCCTCTGAATCGTAACATTTTAAAGTTTTGCGAATAGTTTTTCAGGTATGCTAGGTTGTCGTTAGAATTTGATTTATAGATATCTTCTAAACCGAAATGTTAAATGAAGGGAAATTTCCGCCATCAACATGACTCTGGCTGCCGTTTATACAGTGTGTTAATGATGTTGTTAGAAGTACGTATTTCAATTATTCCAAAAAACGGATGATGATATTAGATCAAGAAGGCTGCTCATTGCGGAACGTCTACTTGTTCAGAAGTTGGATTTTCAACTTTGAACCGGATATTCTGTATGTAAATGAATTAGGCTTCTAGATAGTCAAGTATAGTTGACTTGTGGCTGTTGCGAGCGGAAGAACACAGAAGCACGCTGGCAAATACACAGTCAACATCAATTGAATTCCATGTCTTTGATATTAACTAGGAAATTTGTCAGTTGAAGAGCCTTTCACATGTAGTCATCAAAAATTGAGGAACAGAACTGGAAAGGTGGAATGCAGCTAAACATCGTCTTTATGCTTTTCTGCTACCTCGCTAATTTGCACTATCGTTGACAAGAGATCAGCGAAGTAACAGTCACTTGTTGTTTTAACCAACGTGCATCATTCGTGAAATACAAAAGTTGGCTGGTTGTCGTTGACAAGAAAGGTGTGTTAATTGGTGATGTGGCTTGATCATGATGAGGATGTCAACATATTTCTGTGTTTAACCACCGTTGCCCTCACCAGATGGAGGTAGTCACGTGAGCTGATCAGCGATGCGTATCTAAGAACAACTTTGAAACGCGATCAGTTGGTCAACTAACGGGAGCGGACTGGCTGCGACCTTTGTGTCACGTGCTCCGTACGATAGCTGAGCGTTTACCGCACCAGACCTTATTAACAACAACTGTCAATGATGATGCTGTCTTGAACATTGGTTAGTTGACGTCGTTATCGTGAAGTATGAGATACTTAACTGTTCCGCTCGGTAAATTGGGTAGATGTGTCCAGCCTAGTTGGAGACCCTGTGATCACCTAAACTGCGAGTTGGAAACGTTCTCCAAGATGACGGCACCTTTCAATCGACAGTGATCCTGCATCCACGGCACTCCTGGTTCTACGTAACCTTATGTCATCCGGTTTCCGTTTTCTTCGATACATCTATTGTAAGATACCTCCCAACGCTGTTGTAATGAACAGCAACTAGATCAACAGCGCCGTCCTTACCTTTTCACATGTGTATCCTTTATACGCACAAGATTTTCTATCACGTGCTAAATCAATTCACTTTGGTGCATTGGAATTTCTACGTTAGAATTTTGGACGTGACGGCAAGAACGTGAATGGCCCAACTAATCCAAAGGGACAGTCAATCTTAATTAGCGCACTCCGTATGGACTACTTTGACCGAGGAAGTAGTGCGGGTTTTTCGAAGGGTGTCAAGGACTTTGCCTAATCCGAACGGGATTAGCGGTCGAAGTGAAGCACAGATCATTCCACCCTGTTCTTATTAATTCACCCAACTGTGGGCCGTATTGGTTCCTTTGACAGGTAAAGGGTTGCGAGTGATTGGGGGTATCTATGGATCTCACGTTTAATGAAAGTGAGTTTTGGGGTTGTGGTACACCTCGAGCTGTAATGTGAAAGTGAACTGACTTGTGAAAACATTTTTATTCTTCTTCTTGCATACATGGCTGGCAGACGTATGTACCCTCGCATCAGTCCCGCAACAAGTAGGCGTATTATCGAGGCATTGAAATGGGGCGGTGACTGGCGCACAGTTACCTTTCTGGACGGAATCAAGTGTAATACCGTTTACAAGTGTGAAGTGCATGTGGATTGTGCCGGTTATTAAGCTCAGCCTGGCAAAGGACAAAGAAGCGAAATTCTAACGGAATCAGGGGTCGGTATGTTGCTGGAGCGGATTTCCATGAACCCAAAGATTACACCGCAGTTTTTGGGATTGAGCGTCGAAGTTGTTTGATGAGGGTTTATCGAGTACGATGATCAGTCGATACTTGGCCGGTGCATAACTGTGAAGAGAATGTGTTAAATACCCGTTGTCATGAACTTAGATGGTAATCTGAAATTACGAAGGCAGTGTTGGACTGAGAATCTATAAAGAATGGATAAGCTTCATCACATGACTGGTCACTCGGAATGAACGACGATTAGTCAAATAATGAATCTAAGCTCTTAGTACGTATGATGTGAGAGATATTCCAGTAGGTCTGTATTCTACGAGGTGCACACGTAATCGAATACAATAACCGAATTTGGTTACTGCTGAGTAGCGGGACATTTCGACTTTATGTAAATTAAACGCTGCTCGCAATGGATCACAAATCTCGCCTCGCCAGGGACTTTTCAACCAGCCCCCTTCAAAAAGTGCACCACATACGAGGTCAATCGTGAATGATGTTCAGTTCATGCGCAGCCAAAATTCCCTACCACTCACCAATGATCAAAATATTCTGCCACAATTTAATTACTTTCGTATTTTCAACTTGGCGGGAAGTCCTAGTCTTGGAGCCGTCTACTGGAATTAATAGGACAGTTTCTGTGTCCACTCTCGATGCGGTCAAACGGAGACATCGAAAACGAAGTTCTTTCTCTTCAGTCACGAGTACATTGGATGTTTGGTTCCGGGGTACGTCAGGACAATACACGGTCTGTCCACTGGTATTGTTCGGTTGACCTCGGCGATGATGCCTATAGATATTTTAGTTTTTCTACCGTTACGACGTAGCAATGTAACAGGAACTTCTTTGAGCGACACCCCTCACCCGGTGGCCGCCAGGTTGGATTGAGAAAGACGCCTGTATCATAAAGGTAATTCTGCTGTAATGCCGAACGGTCACAATCACCTAGCTAACCACTGGTGCATCTGGATTAACTGTTTTCATTCACGTTTATCTTCGAGACCTGAAGGCCTTCGAAAATTGAATATCAGTGACGGTATCATTGGCTCCTGTCATTTGTTTACATCATTACACATTGTGTACGTACATCTTTATTGACATACCCAGATGCATGTGTGTGTGTATGTTTAAACTGAGAGCCAAAAGTGTTGTTTTTCATTAGTCTGCATTGTGCTGGAGTTGGATCGCTGAGATCCTGTTGACTGTTGTGGGATTGTTTTCCATTCATCTCAATGTGTTCTGTTTAGATTTTGACATTCTTGCTGTATCCGAGCAGGATGGGTTCTTAGCTGTCGCATAGTAATAAAATACGTTTTTCTATATATGAACGTCGTCAGATATTTTTATTAATCGTTTTAAAATGACCTCTTATCTACTTTTGACTAGTCATTTGTAAGTATTTCCGTGTAACAGGCTTCAAGGAGCTAATCGAATGGTCGATAAAATCATATGGCGTTTATTTTTTTCATCCAGTTATAGGTGCGTAGTAGCTACATCCATTCGGTGTTTATGTTTACATGCCACGTTCCTGTTTAATTAGAGTGCTAACAGTGTCCCAGCGACAGTGTCAGCGATCATTAATCGCGTCTTATCTGATTTGAGCTTTAGTTACCTCAGCACTTCCTTCCCGTAAGTGGGCAACGTGATAGGATCTAACTTATTGTTTTGGTATGACAGCAAATGCTGCGAGATGTAAATTTGACTGAACAATATCGCATTGTTTAAACGCATTGCAACAAATGCTTGATTTTTGGTGTTTCATTACCAAGCTATATATATGCATAGGATCACCATTTTAAGCTTTGAGCGGTACCCATGGGTACTATAGCTTGGGATGTCGTTGGTTCTGAGAATATTCCACGGTGCAGCAGAATAATAAATAAGCACAACTGAGTGACAACTAACTCATAAAAAAGAGCCAACAACCTTGCAAATATATATATGTGCCATTGGCTGTGGCACACTGTTATGTTCGAAAGCGTTTCCAATCAGTGAGGTAGATGGTTGAATACTCGCCAGCTGGATAACCGCATTTCCCTGCCTTGCTGAACTAGATTGTCAAGATCACCAAGTCATCGCCTGTTCACCCTGTAGTTTCTACCACCAGCGACCGCGCCGAAAAATGTGTAGTGCGGCTGACGCTCGTATACTCATTCGTTTTATTCGAAACAGACGGTGTCACGTATTCACACCATCCTCAGGTGGCTAGTTGAATACGCACACTGAGAATTAATCCTCTGATTCATATGAGATGGAAATAAAATCACCACTCGGCAAACAGTTAGTCTCAGTGACCACCAGCAAAGTGATGTACAGCTGTTTCGACCTAGTTGTGTCTCATCAGCACCACGCACATCGACTGATCGATTTAGGCCTGTGAGCGAAATGGAGCACAACAGTTATGGGAACCAAAATCACCACTCGTCTTGAAAAGTCCGTGGTGTATGAATTTCCTCGTTGTTAAGAAGATAAACTACTGATACAGATTATTATTATTATTATTATTATTATTATTATTATTATTATTATTATTATTATTATCATTATTGGGAATCATTTTAAGTTGTGAACAGTTCTGTTCATTTATTGTCTGCTGGCAGTACCATGGTAACGTCGGGTCGTGATATGTTGTCATTTTGCATTTGAATGATCCAAAATCCATTGTAACTGGCTAGGTGTAAGGACCTATTTTTAGTATCTAGCGATTTCCAAGAAATCAGTTACAACTACACTTTGACTGGTTTCCGGCACTAGTACCAACAGATGTTCTACGGTCGTGTCTGAAGCACATGGCAAAGTTTGCTTTCCTAACTTGTACCTGCCAACTGTTCCACCCATCATCGAGCATGACTCAATCCGTCATCTATTTCGTTTCACTCTTCCACCTCGTCTGTTTTATTTATGTTTGTCTGACTCCTTTTTTTTCTATCCCAACTGCTACTGTCTTTACTAAGTAGATGAATAACATCGAGATGTTTTTATTTACAAGTGTAAGACGCTGTACTAGGTGCACCTTTTTTCAGTTCCCGACCTCCCACAATTGGAACAACCTCAGGATGTATCCTCATTGTACCTCTTTTTTTGAATGCCGCAGCGTCCTCTGTCAGCCGTTTCATGTCTGGGAGTCCTTTTAGCTCTGTTACTCAGTTCCTTCCCCACGTTTGTCGTGATTACTACTATTGATAGCGTCAGAGCCCGTGCCACATACCACATTCGGAAAATATTAATCAGATTACTCGACCGTGCCGAGCGGACTTGATTTCCTGGTGGTGTTTTGAGATTCAAAGAACCGATCCATCAGCAGCTGTCACTTTCATGATGAGTTCTGCTGTAGTAGGGTTCTATTCAGAGAACTTCGAAAATAACTGAAATCGTGAGAGGGTTTGTTAACGTTCGAAGCTAGGCCGCCGTGAACCGCTTCCTTGCCCTCTGGCGATCTACCGGGCTGTCAAGTCTAGCCACCAGGGCCACTTTGGCTAGGGTCCACTCCAATTTCGCGACGTACATTCATGGCCCCGCCATCGCCCTTTCCTTCACAAGCGCCTGTACGACAACCAGTTTTCAAAGGTAGTTCTTGACCCTGGCCATCTCATTAACGCCATCGAAGTCTGTTAGTAGTATCCGAACTACTGCAGTTTATACACCTTCTTCCTTAGATTGATGGCGGCATCATTCGTGCCCATACGTCCGCTGGCATTGAATCTTACCCATATAGTGCACAGATTGATCACCATAACCAAAAACACTCATTCTCATTGTTGGTTGTTATCCAGTTGACCGGCATTTGGGTCCAGACAGCTTTCCATGCGCGAGACGAATAGTTCTATTGTCTCTGTCTTGTGCGAACGAAGAGAACTGTTCACGTTTTGCGTGTTCTGCCAACTTACTGGCCATCGATGTCATGAGTAGTCCACCACAAAATGACCTTACAAATGCGTTTATCTAAGTCATCTTTCGTAGTCGTGAGATATCCGTCTTTAGCTGTCCAATATCTTAGTTGGACGAGTCAGTGACTGCTTATCAATGATCCTTGATTTCACACCCATCTGATGTCATCCAGGAAATACCTTTTTAGTACATTCAATTTTAAGCCAGACTAAAACCATAAATCATTCTATACCATCAGCGATATCGTGCATAATATATGTCTAATCTGTGATGTATGGTTGAGTATATGCTTAGCTGTAAGTTGAATTGGACTGACGTGTGATTACATCCTTTTGGCTTCAGTTAAATTTTACTGCAGGTACACTTTCAGGAGGGATACTAATTTCGAGCTCCGTTGCATTTAGAATTTATCAGTAAACATCCTCTTCTAATTTGTTTTTTTTTTTACAGAGTTGGGTTCGCTTCTGCTCTCTTTGTTTTTTACAACCGGGTCTCTATTGTGTCATCGTAAAAGCGTCCGATTGTCGGTTAAAGGACGGTTTTACGATGTGTGCGCGCTCGATTTTGTCCTTCAGCCCGCAGATAGTCTGTTCACACTGATGATGCTTGTACACCTTCGGCATTCAGCCGCGTTTCCCCCCAGTTGACAAAGTCACTGTGACTGTGTGTGTATCGCAACAGTCTGTTGGCGTGTGTCCACGAGCGATTTCTGAGATAAGGAAGCAATATCTGCACCAGTTAGGTCACACACCTTTTATGCCAATAGGGCACTTGCTATGACACTCGTTGTTCAGTGTCCGCTGACCGGTGGAGGATCACGCGACCTTCCGTTATGAAGACCTTACTCGCTGTTCTCTCCCAGGATGGTGGATGCCGTCTGCTATGTTGTGGACTGCACCGTCATGCAACTCGCTGATTGGAAACGCACTCGGGCTCAAGGTTACGTTGTAGTCAGTGGTGTTCTCGTATCCAAAGAATTGTGGGCCCAGAGTTTACGTTTTTAGCCGTTTTTCTTTCACTCATTTCTATTTATCTTTTACTCCGTCGTCCTTGGCCTGTTGTGGAAATCAACGGCAATTTGAGTAATTCCATCTAATGACACATTAGAAGATTAATGTCTATGTATATTTGTTTTTCATGACGGGGTTTTGCGAAGTCTGCGTAGTGAATTTACCGGTCAGTGCTGATAGGACATTTACTGTCTTCTTTTACACCAATGGGTCAGTCCCAAAACTACTTACAACCGATTAAGATGATGCTGTCGTTTCTGGTGAATGCTCATTGTGGTTGTGGTCAACTCACTGACGCCATACACGGACAGGAATTCCCACTTAGCTCCGGATGACCGTGGTACTTAGTTAAATCTAAGCCAGGGTTTAATGTCTCATTTCAAAACAAACAAACTAGGAACTCTGTGCGGCTGCAGAACAGCTGATAACCATTCAATTCCACTGTCATTCGGTACCAATTATTTTAAATCATCTTTTGTGCATTTCTTTTCTACTTTTACTAAAGGTAGGTTTATTTATCAATGGCGTTTGCACAGTTATTTATCAATTCACCATTCGAGCTTGTCAGCGGACTTCTATTGGCAAGACTCATACCTATTCATGCTGGCAGCTTTCTCTTTGTCTATCATGTGGTATTGGATTTAGTCCCTGTATGTCGTTGGGTTAGAAAAGAACTCCATCATGTGAAACACCTGATCTCTGAAAGTTGGTCATGCGTGTCAATGAATGTGATTGTCAGACTGATCAATTTTATTAGGCTAGGAGTGCACATTGTGCCAAGTAAAAAACGAAGACGATTTTTTTCCTCATTATGACCGAATTCTATGGGACAAGAATGCACATAGTTGAGTGACTCATATAAGTGAATTGTCGAAGCTTTTAGTCTTTCCCAATCCACAGTAAGGCGTTTTATAGTATGGTCCCTTCATACTGAAGCTGTTGATCGTAAAAGTCATTCATAAAAGAGGTGAGTGACATTTGTGGTATTGAGCTGGAATAAGTCCATTCATTGCAGTTACTGTGTTTACAGAAACAGTGCTTTTCTGGAGTCAGTTTGTACAATAGTAAAGAGAACTCGCGGGGTTAGAGTACTTATCCGTCGTCGATATCGCGTTTCTCTGCTAGTTGACAGGCATAACCGTCAACGATTGCTGTGTGCTGCCTCCGTTTGCCAGTTGAACCATAAGACAGGAGAAGGTTTACTAAGAATGTGTTACCCTTCCATTTATTACCCGCGCCTTACAGTTTTGTTGATTGGACGTAGCGAGACAATTTGAAAACACCTTTCATATATTAAAATAGCCTACTCATAGTAGATAATTTACTGATCCTTGATCACTGTGCTTGATGTTGTACACGTCAAGGGTTTGTTAGATCGAACCACCAGCCGAGAAAGCAGAACGTTTTGAGTCTACACTGACAGATACTTCAGTTGTGAAAGAAGAATCCCGGGAACGGAACGGTCACTTCGACTAAAAGGTGGTTGATTCAGTAACAGTCAACCGTGAGAGCTGCCTTTTCTTAATGACAACACATTGTTGCTAAATCATTCGTTATCCAGGTTCAATAATTAGGAGCAGCGTCTCATTGGCGGACGGTTCAACATACGTTATCTACAAGAAACTCGTCCACTGTTTAGTATGTTCAGCTGAATAAATGTCAAAGCTTGTCATAAGGACAACGATGTGTGTCTTTTATCATTACGCTAATCACATAGTAAATATGAAATCATAACTCGACTCTGTCAGTTTCATTCAGCAGTTTGAACGAAACTGTCAGAACACGGAGAGTGGCGAATGCGAGCATTTCGTGCTGACTCATCAGTACCAAACTTACGGTAGCATGAGTCGCCTTTTTACGTCAGACAATTTGGGGGATTGGCGGATATTCAGTAGGTGGGTTGGGAAAGTAAGTAAACCTGCCAGTTCGAACTCACAGGCTACGTGTCGGGTAACAGTTGTGCAGTCATTATTCCAACTTATGATAATAGTTATATATATGTATATATTGTGTATTATTTACTGACCGATACTTGTGTTCCACACCGTAGAACGAATGGCGGATATATGGGTTGGCATCTTTGAGATATAAATTCCATACACAGACGGACTGTGGCTCTGAGTCTTATCTGACAGTGTATATTAGCAGAGATGTTGCGGACATGTGGGTCTTCGGCTAAAATGATGCAAATCTCGACATCACTTGTTTCATGCACCGGTATCAGTCGGTTATCTTTCGATCGCTCTTCTTTTTCCATTTGCCTATGTGTTTCGTCTGTAATACCTGATAAACCAAGCATAAGATGGCCTATGAAACCTGTGGCCGCACCGGGAAAATCCACTACAGGAGATCGTATTCTGTATAGAATTGTTCAGATTACTCTCTTTGTATATCCATTTGCCGACTCCCACTGCTGACTTGGTGGTTATTCCGTGCACGGGCAGTCGTGCGCAAATGGCGACTCTCAAAGATGTATAATTGTCGGATATGTTCCACCCGTATGGTTCCAGTTTCGCAACTGTATTGCAGGGCCGTGCACACCAGTGCACAGTACACCTTTCCTTTCACAGAAAAGCTGATGTTTTTCCGTTTCCACAAGTGTCTCTGGTTGGCAAACGTCATTCTGGCCTTTCAAGTGCAAGTACCGTTCGCCCCACTCACATTTACTTAAGCACTTATGCATCTACCCATTAAGGTATGTATATCACTAGGTCTTACATTTCACTGTCAAGAGTGACGATAAGCACAGAGTTTGTCCAACTGCTAGCTAGTTCGCACGTTAGATAACAAAACTCGTCAACCCGTTTGAGAACTGATGAGCTGCCCATGATATTATAACGATGATGTTGGCGTGCTCTGAATAACGAAGTTCACTTGAATATGTTTGATATTATCGGCATATTCACTCTTCAGCGCCGTCATATAAAATTTGATCCACCGCAAAGATAAAATGGGAGGAGGATACAGGATACAGGGAAATACAGTTGATATTGCTGACAGTCAATAATGGCTCTGTAAAATCTCTTAGGTACCTATTCATCTCGATGTTTCTTTGAATAAATTTTGACAGAGGTTCACACACTTATCACGCGTATTCCTCTTCCGGAGCAGGACTAGAGGCCAGGTTTAATAGTGGGTTGGAATGCTCTTGGATGTCTAAGGCAACAGTGAACGCTTGTCTCCAGTGACGATGTCGAAATTTTATTGCTTGATGAAGAATAAGGGTCTGGTCAATTCAATTAATTGCCTGTCCATTATTTGGATCTTTTAGCATGAAAGTGTGCAAAAGCGCAAAATGACTAGAGTCTTCGACGTGGTAGACATCAAACTTATGATTCGCTGGTTAAAACACACATTATATAGGTCTTTTTCGAAAAAATGGGGGGATAACTGCATCTACTTACTGGGCCTCATAATCGGATTCATAAGACCATATTTTGCTAATAAGTTCGACTGATTGCTTACTGAACGTAGGACCACCATCTTGGGAAAGAACTGGAGGAAGGTCGTCTGAACCGGGGTCTCTGTAGTGTTCAATGAGTTGAGATATCTTACGCGCCTTTTTTTGGGTGTTGGATCAGTAGCTGTTTCCTCGGGTGCACAGCTGGTTTTATCCCCTACAGACAACCGTGTTGATGACTGTTTAGACTGCAGTTAAAATGTACCCTGTTTTGCGTTTTGTGCGTCGACCTAAGTCATAGATTGCATCAAACTTTCCTTCACTGACTGGTACTCGTTTCTCGGGTGTACTAGAAGAGCCTCTGGTTGCTACTGGGATAACCGGGTGCTTCCATATCTGAAAGTTCGTAAGTTCATCGGATTTCTGCGCACATTTTAATCGTTTCGAAGGTTCTGTCAACAGCCGTTCTCATTACCGCTAGAGTCGCAGGCTAGCGTTATGGATTTCGAATGTGGTCAATGGAACTCATTTGAAGACAGCTTTGTTGCTAGTCCATCACCGATTGGTGCTCGCTTCAAGCATCTTGTCGCGAATTAGTGGTCATTCGTGTAAATGAATAGAACGTACACTGTCATAGAGCTTAGTTCATCGCGTTGTCGTTCTGGCGATTCGGAGTTTGTAAGTTTCGTCGCAGCAACTCAGTTGCAGCGAAGTTATGAGTGTCCACGGACTTGCCGGACAGGATTGGCGCTACGTAGAACGTAACCAGATTCAAAACAACTTTCACAGTACAGTCAGAGATCTGTTGGGCTACCTTAACGATCACTGGCAGCTATGTGATCAATATTAGCTCAAGGTTTTGTTGGAGAGCGACGATTTCGTGCCATACACTGGTGCGAATGGAATATTAGTATCATATTTGGTACTCTGTTTGGGTTTGGGTTTCCAAGTGAGGTTTTCAAAAATGTTTACAAATCGCGAGTGTGTTGTTAACCATGAGTTTTCCAACGTTATAGTAGTAACAATTTTTGGTCCCAGTCCGCTGCTTGTCCAGTCGTATTGATCGCATCTTGAATGCGCTGTACACCTCTAAAGAGTCGCAAACATTGTAGTTAGGTCGCTGATCCATAACTTCCCATTACCTCATAGATATCTCTGTTTTTCAGTGTTCTGTTTATATGAAAGAGGCCAATAAATAAATAACCCTCACACCTTCATTTTTCCAGGCTGCTCGTGGCGTAAACAAAGAAATCAGTGTCAACATGCCTGCAACATGTTCCCGCTGTGGAGGTTCTCGGGCGGAACCAGGCAGCGGTGCCACCACTTGCCCTTCCTGCCAAGGAACTGGTACAGAAAATCTGAATACCGGACCCTTTCTACTGCGTTCCATATGCCGACGTTGCCAAGGTAGTGGGTCCGTCGTGAGATATCCTTGTGTGGAGTGCGAAGGAAAGGGGAAAGTGATTGCACGGCAGCGGGTAAATGTGGCCATTCCTGCAGGTGAATCGACTTCAGTATTTCAGGGAATTTAACTACTGTGCAGCTGCTTTTTACAACTTCAGTCTGTGGCACTAATGCTATGCACTTAGTTGAAAATAACAGCCAGTTTGATATAAACGTTTACTGACCAGTAACGTTAGAGTGTCGCTCGTCTTCCACAGATGCAATACTCTATTCCGCCTGGTTCGGCTAATAATCGCAAGTGATCATCGGTTTTCCGAGCCGGCCCATTTTTTTGGTTTATGTTTTCTTAATCTGCCTCCGAAAGAGTGGTTGCGACAGTGACCGATATTACAGTCATGTTTCGCTGGCTTGCGCTACCAGATGTTTTCTGGTCCTAACGGGAGAAATGTAAGACGAGGTCGAAGTACACTTTTCACTCGCGTATATCTGTACTAGGACGCTCTGTCATCAAAATACAGTCAAATTTTGTTCAAGTGGGGCTTTTCTTATTTACTGACTTTTGTGAATTCAACGTGATGGACGGTCCTAACTCTCTTGCCGTCGATTGGAGTCACTCTTACATCTACTGAGTTTCTTCATCCTGGCGCTAGGTTGATTGACATGAAGAATGCGGACAACATTGTCTTATTTACCTGCTCTATCGAAGACATACATGTCATGTTGAGCATGTTGAATGACCGGGCTGGTTTGTTTGACATTCGCATCGCACTTTCAAAATGCAAAATGTCGCTCCAAGACTGAGGAATTCCCACTCTTACCTTCTTTATTGCAGGTCATCCGCTTGAGACCGCGCACTCGTTTACGTGATTAAGTAGCAATATCTGGTCAGTCTCTAATATTTTTGATGACACATCATCGAAGATAGCAGAGACGTGTTTTTTTTTTGCCGAACTCGCTGAAAGAAAGAGTATATAATGCTTGTGTACATTCTGTTTTGCTCTATGGTTAGGAAACGTGGCCTGTTCGCAAGGAAGATATCAACAGGCTTGCTATACCTGACGATCGTTGTCTCCACCACTTAACCAACATTAAATGTACTGATCGTGTGAACACTGTGGACGTTCGTGATACGCAGTCAGTTGGTCAACTACTCACGTTTCACAGCCTCTGATGGCCAAGTCACGTACTCCGTATGTCACCTGATCGTCTCCTTTACCGGGCATGATATTCTGAGACCACCAACGGTTGAGTGAAGCCGCTTAGTGGTCAAGCAACACCGTAGCCACGAAGTATGAAGACTGACTCCATT
>LUCH01004772.1:33173-43176 GCA_013368495.1 Paragonimus heterotremus
ACGGTTGAGTGAAGCCGCTTAGTGGTCAAGCAACACCGTAGCCACGAAGTATGAAGACTGACTCCATTGACCAAACTGAGTAGATGTCACTGCCTGGGTGGGGTCCTCGTAATCTCTCAAATCGCTGGTTAGAAGTGCTGTCCGAGATGGCAGGGTGCAGCAGTCAACAGCGTATCTGCATTCATACCATTTATAGTTCTTCTTCCTCTTAGTCTTCTTTCATTAATTCTTAATCCCCTTGGTAACGTTTTCCTGTTCACTGCTGAGGTGAGCGGCGGCTCGAGCCACAGTACCTTCTGAACAGGCTGATGGCTGTTATGACGATGATCGAACAACTCAGACATAACTAGCGATGTCGGCTGAGCGTTTGTGTATGACAGTTTGGTCGTGTCTGATGTGATAACAGTGGTGCAGTGGTCTACAAGGTTGCTGCAGGAAAACGTGGCCGAAATTTAAGTCCTAGTTGTGACGAAAATATGTACAACGGACGAGCTTCAAGTAGAGTGAAACTTAATTCCGGTGTTTCTTTTCGAAGTGGTCGACAGAAAGGTCTGTGTGACCACATTAAATTGCGGATGCTATTCAGTTTATCTTATCCATGTCCTTTACTACTTATCGACAATCCTGTGCCTTGAATTCGAACGTAGTTTTCATCACCCTTGTCTGCTGTACTTCCGACTTGAATTATAAACTCTGGTTCAAAAAGGGATCGAACTTGGCTGTCTGGTTATCGTAATTTTCATCGCAATTGGTTCTAGCTAAAATTGTAGCTCCAAAGTTTCTATGGGCTTTCCCTCTTGGTCGCAGCGACGATATTGTTGTTTTAACGACAATGACGGTCGGTCGCACAGTTGTGAGTTCAGGCCCTGTTGATCATGACTACTGCCGTTTGGGTTTGGGCAGCTTGATATTGTTCGACCTCCTCTGCTATGTGGCAGCAACCACCTCGTGATGCATAAGATGGGCATTTTGCCTGTTTGTCGGAAGTGTCAGATTTATCTACATATAGTTTTAATTTTGGATGTCTTCGTTGACTGCTCTGGTGTAGTACAGGACTAACGTGTGTGGATCGTGAGAAGAACCTTGCTTCGGGTTTACTACTATTTTATCCTTTTTCGCTCAGTGTATGCTCCGTGTTCATTGCAGGTCTTTCATATTCCAGGTGTCGAAGACGGTCAAGTGCTTCGCGTTTCTGTCGGTGGCTCCAGAACCGGCACACAGGAATTGTTCGTCCAGGTTCGGGTTGAACGAAGCCGCGAGTTTCGACGCGAAGGCCCTGATATACATTCGGATGTCTCGATCTCCTTGGCGCAAGCCGCCTTAGGCGGTAAAATCAGAGTTCCCGGTATATACGAAACAATGCTTGTTACTGTGAGTCCGTTGAACCTACCAGTGTAGTCCATCGGCTTGTTTCTCTTACCATGATCAAGACCTAATGATTTATCTCTTCCCAGTTTTCAGTTGACACTAGTTTCCTACTAAAGAGTCAATTTTATCGACAATTTCGTCCTTACATTCAGCCAACATGGTCCGTATTTATTCATTAATATGCACCACCGGCCAAAAATGTCTTACTCTTGTAAGAAACTTACGTGACCGTCCTTGCGATCATAACATGCTATCGTCACACGCCTTTACCTGACACTGTCTAACACAAGTTATGTCGTTCTCTAAACCGTTATGGGCTCGTCGCTCGTGTATGTTCCTGGTACTTTTCGTCGTCAGGACTTGAATAATTGACTTTGGTGGTGCTGTACCACAGCAGCCATGTACTTTTTGTGCTCGACCACGTGGACCGAGTTGTACGTCATCATTTCACCGAACGACAATAAAAGCGTGCTGTGTCAACTGGAAACGAGAATTGGCAAGCGGTTGGCATGTTTCTAGTAGGCAGATTAAGACACCAGGTTGGCAGTCCATTGTGAGTTTCACGAGCTGCAAGTATTGGATGCATATTGCTTTGCCTTGCAACCGGAGACATACTTAACAAAAGGAAGCTTGTTGATTAAACGAATTGTTGGGTCGTCTCTCCGCTTACGCGCTCATTTGTTCAGCTTCAACCCCTACTTGAGAAGAGGAAGACGTGGGTACCATTGTTTATCGACAACCAGTTAAAAACTTCCACACCAGCACATAGTCAACATAGCACTGTGAATCAAAGTAGCACACAAGCCTGATTACTTCGCTTGGGTGGCAGGAAAGGTCGCATTGGAACACACACGGCTGGCGGCATCCGTTTCGGCTTAGCCTGTTGTAGTAACCGAGGCCCAAATTCGCATGTGCATAGTACTTATCACATTACTTATGCTGCACTACTTGTGGTTCTTTTCATACGGAATGTATCTAGTGCAAATCCGAAGGAATAAGACCCGAAGACCTGTGAATGGAGATATTTTTAATCCAGCCTGCTGTGGGTGTCGTAACTAGATAGTGGATTATCATGAAACTGATACTCTTGCCTCCTGGAAGCAAAAATTACGGAAACTCCAATGGTAGGATCTAAAGTAGAAAAAGGGATATTGCGAGTATAAAGCAATACACAGTTCATTATAGGAGATAAGGAGGAAAAGCAAAAAGTTGCGGTTGGACTTGACGCAAACAAAATATTCACCGTGCGATGCACCAACACAGATGAGGAAAAGGAAAGGTAAGATGCCAAATTGATCCAGGTTTCTGGAAAAGGGGGCCGGTGGGTTGCCAAGCGACGGTGGCCATTGGTCGATACGAACGAAAAAATGAATATAACTCACATAACTCTGTTGAGCCTAAGTTACTCATAACTTACTGCCAACGGTGTACTGTGAATACGGTAATGACCTACTAAGACGGCCAGCGCATTCGCGACCACACTCATCGCAACATCATATGGTCATGGCACCTATGGTTCTCTTGTGCATCGCGCTTCATTTTACGACCGCGGAATTGTTGCCCACTGAACCTTCAGACGCCCGTCCGGATCGTATTTTTCCAGGTTGTCTGGTTCAACGCTCTCCTTCCAGGATCTAAAACCACAACAATACAACGTGAAGTACTTACCGGGATAACATTCTGATATCTCCGTTTTTGACCACGAGAATTTCGCTTACCTGCTTTCACCTGGCCGTACACCATCTGCTTCAGAATCCGGTTGTCACCCATCACTAGTTTTGGGCACTGTACGCATCATTGTTATGCTTGGCGCCTTCCTTCTCCGAATCAGGCCTGGTCTCAGAGAGACCACATAGTTATTAGTTCTAGGTGACGGAGCTCCATTTAGGACTGTCGTTCGTATTAGAGCACACACTTGGATTTAGATCATGTGTTGGTACGTTATCGCTTTATCCTTACTCTTGCTGGGCAACAACCTCACCGACGGCAACGGCCGGCTGTTGAGAAACTGACTATACCGTCAATAAAACATCAGTACCAAACCAGTTTAGGAGGCTGTCTTAATAGTTCTCACTCCGGAGATCCTAATAGCTGTTGAACCGAGATCTCACAGGCCGTTCATGAAGCACGCACTGTAGCATGCGACACAGGGGTACATGGGTTGAACAAACATTGGATCTCAGAGAAATCCCTGGTGTTGTTAGAAGCCAGACGGAACATTCCTTCTGGTGGTTCACATAAAAATTTACGTCAGTAGAAAACTGACACGTAGCCTAAACGCTGATCGTAAGACTTGTTTAATTGAGGAAGTTAGGGAAGCGGAAACCAAATTTTCTTCAGTGAACACCGGTAGACTATTCAACTTCATCCATTCAACTGGTCTCAGGCAACCGCCTCTGTCAGTGAAGCTGTCAGCGAGACAGATGGCGTACTCATCCATAATAAGTCCAGAAGGTTAGAAGGGTTCGACTGTGTTACCGCCACAAACTTGTGATGTAGCACCATGGTTGGCAGAGTCAGGACCACTCACTGAGACTGACGTGCACAATTGTATTTCGGTTCTCAAACACAATAGAGCTGCTGGCCCAGATGGTCTCGTGTCGGCGCTTCTCAAAGAAGATGGAGAAACGTTAGTAGAGGCTCTGACTCTGTTTTAACTCTTGTGGACAATGGAGACCATCCCTCTGAGCTGGGGCCATTGGATTATAATCCTCATATTCAAGAAAAATGTCCCAGACTCTTGCGAAAACCATAGGGGAATAAGTTTGGCCCCAGTAATTACTAGGGTTATGGCATCCGTTTTACTTCGTCGATTCACTGCAACTCGAGATGCAGACATCAGGGAAGAACAGGCAGGGTTTCGTCATGAGCAAGGGTGCATTGATCAAATTCTCACCCTTCGCCAAACTCTGGAGCAGCGTCATGTTTATCACCGGCCAACAATTGCCATATTTCTGGATTATAAAGGTGCGTTCGATTCGGTGGAGCGATTTACACTTTAGAGTCGCTTAAATGCAGGGATGTACCGAACAAGTATGTGAACGTACTGTTGCCGCTTTATGCACATACTTCAGCTCAGGTTGGGGTTTACGGTGAACTGTCTGACAGTTTTGACACTAACAGCGGTGTTCGTCAAGACAGTCTACTTTCACCGTTTCTGTTTGTTGTTTAGCACTTTCCAAGCAGCGTACACAATGCTAGTTGCTATTTCGTGCTGTGCTAAACATTTCGAAATGCACTTGGTAACCCCAAAATGCAAAGTGCCTCTTCAAGATTGCTGTCGATTACGTAGATTTAGTGTCGGACAATGATGTCATGGAAGCCATTGACCGGTATGTGGACGTTGGAAGCTGCATCAATGACGGTGGGGGTGTAGCGAAATGGGAGCGTCGCTATTAAGGCTATGGTGGTCTTCACTAATCTAGAACACATCTGGGGACAGTGAGACATCTCCCTGAAGTCTAAATGTTGCGTATATAGGGCAGCGGAACTTGACCGCTTAGGGTTGAGGATGTGAACAGTCTCCAGCTATTTTACCATCGATGTCTGCGTCTGATCGCTGCCACCTGGTGGCACCAACGACCAACCACCGCAGATGTTAGGAGGCGAATGTTTTACAGTGGTTGTCAAGCGAATTCCTTCGTTCAATGCCCACATTTGCACAGACCTAGATGGTTGGATCATGTAACTAGTCGTCTGCCACACCGAGCACTCTTCGCCGACGCTGCGTTCGACTGGCTTAAGGCAGCGCGTTACAGTCATTGGTAGGTTTGCATTCGTGGGATTATTGACTTTTTTATGAAACCCAGGTTGCTGCTCTTTTGCTTAGTTTTTCTCCTTTCCATTCGTATACCTATTTTCTGATCTTCTGCCTCTTTGTTGCGGTCAGCGGCATTTTGAACCGTACTGACAACAATTACGTTTAAAAATTAATAGTGATGACAAGATGGATTGTGATGACATATTGCCTCAGTGTAAACATTTGTTTTCCTCCTGCTCTCTTTGTCTGTTCGGAACTAACTGATTCGCGGCCTAGGTTTTGTGACACTAGTATCACACATTGGAACCCGATTTTTTTTTAAAATAATCAATCCGGTATCTTTTTAATACGACGTGGATCTCATCACTTGTCGGTTTTCAAGCTAAAACCTCATTCTTCAGTTCAAACTGAACACTGGAAGTAAGATGTTCGATGTTATGGAAACTTTCTGCTAAGGGTTCATACCTCTTTCCCGCAGATCCCTCCCGGCTCAGCCAGTCATGATCGAATCCGTTTGCCTGGTAAAGGTATCAGTCGTGTAAACGGTTATGGTTATGGTGATCATTATTTACACATCAAAGTGCGAGCACCTCGGTGAGTTTTGTTTTCAATTGATCATTGTTGCTGTTTGTAACTTTTGTGCGAGTTTCTTACCACTCTTCGTTGGTTGTACCTGGTTAACCAGAATTCACTTGTCACCTTCAATCTCTGTGTATTCTATTAACTTGGAATCGGTCTTTTGATACTGGAAACAGTCGCTTTATTCTCATCTGTCCTGCGTCGCTAGACAGTTGAGCATACGCTTGGCTGGCCATTGGCACATCACACTCGTTATAACACAAAAAGTCATCGCACAAATCATCTTTGATCCATTGTTAATTTTAATGTAAACATCTTCACTTGAATCGTTCTATCACTCGGCTTGATTGGATGTACGACCTGTAACTGGATCGGTTTGCGCCAATTCACAGTGTTTCGTTGGTGTTGTTTAGTTCGATCTTATCAGTGCGACTATACACTTCGCAATATCCCACGTTTACCGTTTAAAGACGTACATGCTGGACTTGAAAGGAAAACTACTAGACTACTCTCAGAGGTGGGTATTTCCATGATTTTTCGGATTACACACCAGGTGACTGTTACGGATGTGATGTTATGGACAAGTTCTCAAGAATCCTACGCAGATTATTGGTAGTGACAGAACATTGTTTTCTGAAAGTGGTAAGAAGATGAAAATCTAATAGTAACCGTGATTCTTCGAGCGGGCAAACCGTTGAACGAATCCTCCATAGTTTATTCAGCTACTTCTCATCTGATTACGTCCTTGAGTCTATTCTGGATTACCAAAAATGGCCCTATTAATTGGGTTTTTTATTGTGTTTTCCATCTCCAACTTCGATATACCTATCTCAAGAAATTCAATGGTCAATATTGGACTTCTGCCTTTTGAAACCACGTACTGATTTCTGAATAGTACTGTGCAGTGTTTTTCCTGTTTATCAGTTGCCTGCTTCCTATCCTTAATTGTGATAGTAATGATTCACAAAGCTTTTCAGGCGCTGCGTAATTGGGGCTATTATAACCACTCCGTTTTGTGAAAGCCGCTCTCAATGACATTCGTCAAAGCAGCATTAATTTTTACCATTTTTTTATGACACTGTCTGTTATGTATGTACGATATCCCTATTTAGCTACCGAGTACAAGCGCATTTCCCATGACATTTCCTCTTCGATAGTTCACCAAATCAGTGTGCTGTTAATTCGGTTCAACTGCTGGCCATCTTTTCAGTACGGTAAATGAGAATGAAATGACATCCAGCGTAACCCGCCTATGGTATTATTTAGAACCAGTATCACCTTTACAGATTGACTTTAGTATGGTGGCAAATATAATGGTATCTTGATGGTTGAAGAGGTAGGAACGATTTGGATGAGACCTAATTGTGAGAAATCTTTTCTTCGATTGAATTCGAACCAGCAACAGGAACGGCGTACTCAAATGCGGCAAACGCCCTATCGGCTGAGCTACAAAGCCACGCCAGGAGCGCGGAAATTTCACATTCGGATTCTGTTACCTGGATCATTTGGTGGATTCCATATGGGACAACAGGACGGGTGGGTAACCGATTCCAGATGTGAGATTTCCAAGCTCCTAGTCTGGTTTCGTTAAGTTTGAACATGTGTAATACTGGGAATTAGGGACTTCGAATAGCCCTAGAAATCGTACTCGGATTGAAACCTCCCACGCAAGTAATAAGAAGACCTCGTACTAGTTGCAGTAAGCAGTTCATATTCATGAGACAAGAAGCCGAACTTATGGATGTACAACAGTATTAAAGAAAACATAGTCACTCATTGGTTGATCGTATTAGCACATACAAAGTCACAAAGTGAACGTTAATTGGTGTAATAGGGAACAAAGAAATAGGCGAATCACAGAAGGCGTAACATTGAGACTGTTCGTCCAATCCTGGTGTAGTATCTTCAACGCGACGTTTGGATTGGTTCCTTGTTAGAACTCCTATTGTGTCGGGGTTTGGATAAGCGGTGAATCGAGTAGAATTTCATCACAACATGCTGTTTCCGTCGCGAGTGCGAATCCAGCCGAAGCTCTGGTTTCTCACCACTGGGTCTCATCTAAATCATCGACTCTGCGAAACTACTCATTAGTAACACAGTTGGGAACGAGTTAAGTCTCAAAAGCAGACATTTTGTGGGCACAACCAGTATATGACGGAGAAAAGTGGAGGTAAACTTCGGTGCTTCGTCATTTCCAGGTGGTCTTTATACTGCAATGGATAACGTTTTTCTGTAATTTACTGTTACGAGGTACACGTACTGAAGCAAGCAAAGCGAATTGTGTAACATCGTTCGATCCAGGGTCAGGGGTTTTATCTTCCTCGAGGTTGTGTAAACCTACAAATTAAATCAAGCATCAGCCACATGAACTGGGGCTCGAGTGTTTCGACCTACATTGTCTGAGGCGCACTCAACGTCGGGCGGATTGTTCTACATTATTCCAGGTAGCCGAACAGCTTACAGTTGTGTGACCAGTTTACTGTGTGTTCCGACTGCACGTGAAATGTTTCTCTCGTTTACGTATTGATATCCTTATAACCTGTTTCGTTCTAACACCACCATTGCCATATATAGTCTTCGCTTCCGATTTGCTCTCCTTCTGACTGTTTTATGCGGTAGTTGCCTGTAATGTTTATTCACAATCCCTGTGGTCTAGTTTTGGACTCGTTCCCAACCAACGCCTTCTCTTTGGGTTGGTATTTAAGGTTGACGATTGAGTGCGTGATTATGGGAAGAATGATGTAATGTTTACATTCGTCCGGTCATATACTTTGAATAATCTCCTTATACTCTCTAGGCATTAAATAAGTCGCTTGAACCAACTTGCCTTCTGTTCTCTAGATGTCTTCTTGACTTAGTGGACCTCAACTGATTATAATGTAAATGTTAGTTTTGATAGTTATTTTGCTTTTCCTTTCATGTCATTGTTTTGAGATTATCTTGGATCGGGTTTTTTTAGCTGATATTGGTAGATCCTTACAGTAATATGATCTATCTGAGCGTTACTGAACTACATGTGGCTATGTCTTTGCAGATTGGTCTTCATGATGTCCTCAGGAAAGCATAGCCTTATACCAAGTCCTGGTCATGGAAAGGATGTGCACTACTTCCAGAATCGGACTTCGAGTCTAATGCTTCTTTTCAGAATTGGTTTAGCGAACTGTCTGTGAAATCGGGGAAAGCTGCGGTTGGCTGTGAGGAATAGTCAATTTATATCAACGAAAATCTTTCGCTACTTATCAGTACTGCAGGCTGCGTCAACTGCTATTGATTCACTACTTCCTCTAGTTGTTGCACTCCCTCCTTAGTCACAGACCGAAACCGATCGGCCGTTTTTTTAGTTGGCGTGCATAAGTGTCTCTTCTGGGGCTATGGTGGATGCTTGTTACTTTGCCGATCAACCAAAGAATGGCTCATCGAGTTCAGTGTGTAAGCGAAAGGAAACGCAACAGCGAGGGAAACAAATCTACCTACCCTCCTGCGACCCCGGTGACTGTGACCCTGTGGTCCAGTGGATAAGTGCAGTCTGCGGCTTATTAACTGATCGTGGCTTTAATCTTTCGGCAGGCATGGTGCTCATGAGACCCAGCTAAGTCGAAAAAGCTGTCCACCACTTCGCCGATGGTCACGAGAACCAGCTGTTACTGTTGAGTCGTCTTAGACGGAACTTTAGTCGTAGCGTCTTGATGTCACCGACCGAGTCGTCGATTACGTGATATCATATACCTTGCTTACCGCGTAACAAAATCTGCAGTGCTGAGTCGAGTCAGCGAACGGGTACAACACACCACTGAAACCACAGTCGGATGAGGTGATAGTATACACGTATTTCCGGCGAAGTCGCTTGGCTCCATCGGCCCAGTGTTTAGGGCACCACAGTTCACGGTCAGTAACACCTGGCTGTTCACACACATCTATGTGACCGTTTCGGCGCTTGAGAGGGAATGCTGAACTGGGAACCAGCATGAGCCGATGAATGCAATTGGACAAAGTAAGAATATAATATCTTCCTAATGGATAGCGCCATCACAATAGTTTCTTCAGCAAACGATAGACAATAAAAAGCTACATGCATGGGGCAAACAGGTTTACAGGTCACTAAGAGACTGATCAAAACCTAACAGTCCTTTCGCAGAATCCGAGGCACGTTATTTTGTTTTTTTGAGTTTGTCGCGCCGTCTGTCGACCCTGACGTGACGTACTATATCCATACTGTGAAAACAATAAGCGTCGTTTGGGCATGTCTCATTTTTGTCGCCTCGTTCCTGAGCCGTGTCGTTAAGTCTCTGTTAAACA
>LUCH01004773.1:7855-45465 GCA_013368495.1 Paragonimus heterotremus
TGATTCCACTTAAGTCACTCAGCTAAATGACATAAAAACCAAAACGATACTTCTTTACTGAAACCGCTGGTGTAATGCATTCACGGTTGAACCACAGGCATACAAAGGGTACTAACTAATCGCTTTTGAGCACAGCTTCGTTTACTATTGGTCGATTAGTAAGACAACGAGGATTCACAGTTTCTGATTGATAGTCATCCAGACAGTAAGTGACGGTTCAGTAAGGGCGCCGCTTGTTTCTACACCCTAGACTGTCACTATGCCTATTGTGAATAGCACCCAACATTTGTGCATTTTATTTATCATTTGAGAATTTTTATTTCTGTTGTCATGCTGATCACACTATCACAACAACTTTTTCGTGTAAAGAAATGAAACAAAAAAGTTGAAATGGGTTTCCGCATCGTTTATCTCAAACAAATTTCGCTATGCTGCATGACAGGCAGTTTCGTTGTGAGTAGTATACTACTCACAAGTAGTATATTACCCACAGGCGACATTCAGGAACAAAAGGGCAAACTCCGAACGCCAGGAAGACGATTGACAAGAAGAGACTATCGGAATAGTGTGTACGCGCTACGGCAGAAGTTCAACCAAGGTGAATGACAATGATGTGTGTGAATGCATGTCTACCGTGCAAATGAGTGTACACGTTTATGGTTTGATTTTTGACATGACCTATACGGGAGTTTCGGCGGTAGGCTGGTTGTCAAGGTACACGTACTTTGCGGTTACAACAACAACTGGAAGCCCCCAACTAATAACCAGCAATTCAAGGTCCATTACTCCAAAATCGTAGACCTGTTTCAAATCACTCTGCCTAGCCTTTTAATGGGTTATGACCATTTGATCAGGGATGAACACCAAGCTAACGCTTACCGCGTGACTAGTTAGCTTAAAAGTCACCGATTGGGCCTATGTAGACTGTAAGAAACCTGGTTAGCAGTGTCCTGTAAGGTTTGAGGTTTGGTTTATATTAACCCGGTAGGGTAGAGTACTGTCCACGATAAGGAAAAACTAGTTAGTTATCGACTTAGTCACATGGATCACGAGTACGCTGTCTAACTCTGATAGTGCCGAATATGTACTTCATTTTTGGACTGAACTATTACACCTTATATTTGTTTACGAGCTAGTTATATCAGATCAAAATAGCTGTGGGTACTTAACAGTAAAACTGACAATTAATATCTGTAGGTGAATAACACGCACCCGCGACTAGTTACGTGATAAAAGAAAACGGAGGCTGTCTCCCAGAGTAGTACCACAAGTAAAGGTTAGTCTCCTTATCTGTGGCGTTTACTTGGTTCATAGGCTGAAATCCATCGACCGTTTTGTGGCTGGCCTGCAAACGAGCAACCATCTACCGAAGAATTCAGCAAAAGAAGCGCAACGGATGAGGAAAACAATTCACGTATCTTCGTGCATCCACGATGTCTGCTACTTCATAGTTTGGTCTTTACAACATTTCGCCTATTCACGGGTCATGAATTCAATCCTCTGGAGTACGTGGTGCTCATGCGACCCATCTAGGTTGGAAAAACTGTCAACCGTCTCCTTGGTGCTCAGTGGAACCAACTATTTTCCAAATAAATGTAGTCGTCTGGTGATGAGTACTGATCGTGGAGAGGAAAACCAGTGATGGAATGAAGATTTTGTAACAGAGTTTACAGAAAGAATATAACACTATTCATCTTACTGATTTAGGAAGTAATTTAAAAGGCTGACCTTCAACATAGACATGATTCAGGGAGTGTGGCCTTCCCCATTTTGACTTCGACTACACATGACAAAATAGTAATCAATCCAGAGTCGATACGCTCGTTGTAGCAAACACGACTTAAACATAAAGTTTAGGAGAATTCATTGTGGGGTATACTTGACTACTTGTAAATTTCCTGTTGTCTTGATAATCCTTTAACGTTTTTACCGCTACAAAGAATAAACTAATGACCCAGCATGTCGCCATATCTCATCGCCGTACCATGGAACCCCATAAACTCCTGATTAATTAGCCTACCTGTTGGTTCGGAAGCTGACGTAATTCCTTATTTTCTCAAGGTTCCAAAAAATGCCGCGAAGTTTTTCTGTTCGCCACCTTGACTAATACATATTCTGAGTACCAACAGTTACTGTAGTACGTGAACTATGCCTGTTAGTTTGTTACTTGACAAAGACAGTTGCGCGTTCAGGAGGAGGGGGGGTTGTTCAGTCATCGTATCTGACTGATTCAGCATAGTGTGAGTGCAGGTACTGTTTTTGTGTTGGTGTTATCTGATGAGTCCATACCATTGGCAATTCCTTCGGCTACGTATCAGACAGTGAAATCTATTCATCAGCTTATGGAAGTGCAAACTGTGGTTTGACACAGTCAACCATCTTTTAGAGAAACACTATCTCTCCTAACTCATCTTACGCATTCAGTCTGAAAACGCATTTCTCGTCAGACAGAGTGTGTCAGAATTCCTCATTGATAAACGTGTCGTAATGTGAGGAACAATGACCATAAAGTGATGTCCGTTAATATAAGTTCTACACTGAACGCACCGCCACGGTTTTGACAAATAAAATCATTATTTCCCAGCAAGGATTCCCACCGATGATGAAGCGCTTATTAGTGAACTACTGATACTTTTGTGAACAATCCTAAGCACGCGCAATTCATGTTTCTCCTATTGATTTAGTTGGTTCTCGATCCTCCAGAATCTTATTGTTAGTTCTCATTTGCTGTGCGAATTCCGTTTACTATGATCCTAGTATCATTTTCACACTTCAGATGGATCTTGTAAGTTACCTCGCAAAGTGCAACTTCGATTGATTTCCCATCACTCGACATAAACTGTCGTATAGAGCTAAATTTTAGTACTGTGCTGAAATGACTGCCGGAGTGGAATAGAATGAATCCGTACTTGCAACTACAACTCCTCACCAATAATGTTGTTCAAAAGTTGTAAGTATATCGACCAGTCAACTTACTTATTTCGTATTCTATTTCGAAAATCTTGCTTTCTGGTGGACTAGAAGTGAAGAACAACACTACTATGGCGTTCCCAGTTGAGGTGATCATGGTACCATTTTGCAAGAGTCTTTCCTGAGACAAACACTCACTACCGTCAAGCACGCGCACCCAATCTGTATCGTTCACGAGCTGAAAAAGTAAAAAAAACCAAAACGTAATTTACAATCAGTTATGTGATCAACGAGTTATGCGTGAGTTATGGAGCAGGTATCTGACACCCATGAGTATTGTTAAGTCAGAACATGGCTAGATCTGTGGACGGTGTCATCAGCTGATAATCGGGAGAATTTCATTGTAAAACTACAAACCAGAGGTGAAGTATTAGTTTGAATTTGGGGTTTCAGGCTGACACAAAACGAACACTAATCACATTTGATAGGTTCCTAGGTCACTCGTAAGTAGTATGGCAGATTTCATTATTCAGATGAGTCTCAATTAGGAGAAATTTGAGCTTCGACTGGATTCGAACCAGCAATAAAAACAGCATGCCCAAACGTGACAAACACTCTACCAGCTAAGCTACCGAGCAGAAGTTTTCGCATTTGGACTCAGTTACACACCCAGTCCACTGTGCCAAATGAAATCCATCAAATGTTCCATCTGCTTGATTGCCCAAATAAGATTTCTCAGCAGTTCACACTGGAATCCACCTAAGCCACCTGTGACCATTGAAATTGCGTTACTTACAAGTAATTGCTCATCTACTTACTTACCCATAAGTATTTATGAATAATTCCTAACTGCTGGCGTTACTTCATAGCTCGGCTGGTAGGGCGTTTGTCGCGTTTGTGCATGCTGTTTTTGTCGCTGGTTCGAATGAAATCAAATCCCAGATTTTCTGCAATTGTATCTCATCTACATTAGTTCTATAGGTTGTTACAAGAGGGAGAAAGATCTCTGTTTGTGCGTTCCAGTCTATATTAATAGGTCAAACAATGTGTTACACAGTTTACAGGTTCAAAGCAACGGAAACTGAAACACTAGAAAAACATACTGACATATGCTCATTTAATGACCTGTGAAACTGGGCAAGAATTACAGGTAGGGAACTTGTGGTGCGAGTTATTTTTCAAATAAGTGGCGATCGAGTAATGTTTAATAACTCAACCTATTCAGCCATAACGACGGAGTTGGACAATGTGTTCCTGTGAGAGCCGAACATAACTGTAAAGCAGTTTTGTCTGCAAGGTAACCGCTTGTTCCGTTACTCATCTCAAGCAAGTGGCCCCGTAAAAGCCCACCACTGCTTGACGAAAAGAGATGTCCCAATGTATGGATTACTTCGTAGGCAAAAAATTAAGTCTTTCCTATGGTGTCTATAATTCACCGTGAGTTGGCCAGATTCTACCAGTCTTCCTGACAAGGGGATTTTACTGAGCCCCATAACTCTCCCAACAGCTCGTCTATGAACATTTTCATCAAACGCAGTGTTTTTAAGGTGAGAACGATAGGACTGTATGTTTCTTTTTGGGTATGGGCGGATTATAGAGGCGAACATAGTGGGGAACACTTCAATGTGGAAGGTTTCACAAGTTATTGAGAGGTTCACGGTTATTTATCTCTCATTAGTCATGACTGCACACAGCCTCAAAATGTCTGCTACTATGGTTTCAAAGTGTCGTTCGCATAATGATGTCAATAACTTTGTGTCACCAAGGTAATAACCGTCACAACATTGATGACGAACGTACGTGACCTTACGCTTGTTGACATTTGTCATTTTCTATGGACTACTGGTTTGGACAACCCAAATCGTCTCATAGGATTGTCACATTTCCCGAGAACTGCAGAGTTTACCAGAGTTTTGTATCACCTGCTTATGGCAACATCGGCTATTTGAACGTGCTGGGTAGTTCAAGAACGAAAAGAATGAATTAATGGAGTCATAAGATTGACCCTTGCGAAACATGGCTGCTGGCAAGAAACCACCTTTAGGGCTGTCATTTCCGCTTGATGCTCAGCCTACACTGAAGTTAGGTAATCCTCAAACAACGTGACTGGGCGCTGTTTGAGGCTATAATTACTGAATTTCCGTAGCAAGATGAAGTGACTAACCCTGTCAGTGGCTTTGGAAAAGTCAAAATAAGCCACATTTTTGATCAACGTGCTTTGATAGTCTTTGGCCAAAAGTCAAAAGCAACCAGCAGATTCCTAAAAGATGTGTATCCCTTATATAGTTCATGTTGCTGCTTGGTGATGATTCCGATGTCACCAACGTTTGCCTGAGGAGAATCATCTGGTGGGCTCTTCATTATTTTAGAGACCACTAAATGCAACCTTACTGGTGGGTAGTTGGCTGGGCTAGCCCTGCATCCACCTGTGAGGATAGGTGTGGATGTTAACTGTTTCCAGGTTTCAGATAGACGGCCAGTTGACAAGAAGCGATTGGAGAGTGATATAACTGGCTCTGTCACTTCGGTGGTATTGCTTTTCAAGACGACAGGGGATATCAAGTCTGAACCAGGTGAGATGTGAGTTAGTGGGTTTTCTAATTCGATTCTGACCTGCGACATTAAACTTTGGGGTGGCACGCTCAAGTTGCTGCCTGTGTGTGTGTTCATGGTTTGCAGTTATGCACAGAGTGCGATCGAAGGTTTTGCATTCAGATACGCTTTTGGGCTGGCTCACTCCGAACGGAATGAAGTTACGGAAGGGTGATACGAGTCAACTGTATAGTATGCCTGCTAACGAAGACGTTCAACTAGTTGTTCAGTTGTCAGAATTGCCTAAGATTAACTTACTCCATTATCCCTGAAATGCAGTTGTATTTTCCGTCCGTTTTTGGCACTGACTCTCCAAATGCAAAGTGTTTTGAACTGTCCCGTCGGTCTGGGGTTTGTGATAATGCCCCGTTTACCTTTTAATTCACCGCCACAAGTTGCTGAAAAAAAGAAAAACGTACATAATGAATTCTAACTTGTCAATGATGCATATTCCTGCTACAACCGAGATTCTAACTCCGGTTCTTGAATTGGTGAAGCGATAGTGTTAACCACAACGAAACTGGCCTCGCAAAACTTAGTTGCCCAACCTAAGATGCCGAACACCACTGTCTAACCAATGGTATGGTTTCAAGATACGCATATGTACATCGCTGTTCGATAAAAAAGGAATCACGCACCGAAAGTGAGACCCAATGTTTCAAGAACACAGTAGTTGCACTTGGTTGCTCTTATAAAAGACCTTAGGCAGATAATCAGTATGACATCAACGGCCTTCAGCGACTTTTCCTCTCATTACAACATAACTCGTAATTTTTAGATTTCATCTACAGCCACTCAAAAACAAGGATTTTGTTCACTTCACCAGTTAATCACAAACACAATTTGTGCGTAGCATATTCTGTACCATTGAGTTCAGTTCATTCATTTTACCAAAACAGAACGAGGAAATACTTTGAGGGATGCCGACATTATTTTATGCTATCAGTCAAGTATATACGAGAGGTTTGCATTGGTTCGACCCAGGGCAGATCGTGATATAATGAACGCACCGTTCATAACGAATGGAAGCGGTAATATTGTGCTAGAAGTTTCTTTCGATTACTATCGTAAACCACGTACTATTGTGAAACCTAAGAATTATCCATTGTTCCAACCTCAATATAAACGGTACAGTTAAATTTTACTCAAATGTTTCTAGCATACAAACTATGAGGCGCTTATGGTGATCCAGAGGGTTTAAATCAGGGGCGTTGTAACAGAAAACGAAACCACAAAATAGTTTACGGTCTGGCTGGGCAAGTGGTGTGAATATGGAGATAACATCTGTGAGTCAGTTGATATTTGAGCAAGAGTGTGTCTGAACGTTTTATGTGGTTTGATATGAGCAGCTGATAAACAGAGTTGCCTCCTTGCTAAACATCAAGTTAACTTTTTTTGGTTACGTTTATTTATGAAAGGAATAGGTAATAACAGAGTATCAGTTCCATGAATCTTCTGTGAATCTCGCAAAGACACAACACATTTATGTAGAGCCTCCTGGCTATCTGGTTCCAACCAATGCAGTCAACAGATTGTCATGATGACTGATTAGGCTGACTTATCGTGTTATTGCGCATCGCATTCCAGACGTGGCTTGCATTCAACGAGACCACGTTATAATCACAATGTCAATCGAATGTGCTGGCGAAATTTTCTGAACTGCAACAGGTCTAAGACTTGAAATTGTCCAACATGTTCTTCTAGACTGACACGTTCGCCTGTAACTTGCAGCTCCATTGTATTTAAAAAGCTTGTTCTGTGTTCAGGTTATGTTAGGGGACTATATTTTGATCGCTATATCCTCTGTTTATTACGCTGTATGCTTCAGCATGGACCAGATTGCCTGAGCTAAGTGAACATTGCGACACACACAAACAAGGGTTTTTTTAAGGAAATATATGTGGTTTGACTAAATTCTAAGAAGAGTTTGTGGTGCCAGAATGTGTATAGTGGGGCAGATGCTCTTAATTCTAATATTAAACTTTATTGAGTGGGGATCGGTAAGCTTTATTATTACTGTATTCAATATACAATCGACACTATGTGGTTAAGAATTAAAGGTATATAAGCAAATGGTCGTCCGCATAAATTCCGCTTAAACGAATACAGTTCAATGTGGACATAAAATGAGTGTTGTTCACCCAAAGAGTTTTGAAACGTCTACTCAGCAGACATGCTGCTGCGTATTTTAACTGAAACCAACCAGTAATCAAGTATTACACTTACGCAACTTTTTGTTCTTTTTTCTTGTTTTTTCTGCTGTAATGGAAGGTATGTTCGTTAATCAATGTAATTAATGATCACATAATGCAGGAGGCCAAATCAGGTTTTAGTCAAGTAGATAAAATAATTATTTTTACAGGAACGTAATAAAATTCCTTCGTCTGTGAATAAATCATAATTCATTCCAGCCATTCACTGTATCTGGACAATTTTGTGTGATTCATCACTTTCATGAAGAAATTCAATACCTACTTGAGGCGTAAAGCAGTTTATTTAAATATCCTTTAATTGGCTTATATTTACACTAGAAACAGGTCACGTTGTTGACCCCGCCAATTCGTTTCAAGTGTTGTTGCGTAATCGGAATCCGAAGTTGCTTGCTTTCTCTGAAGCTATGCTAATCAGTACTCGCCGTCTGGTCCTGTGTGTGCATAAACTGTTATCTCACGCAGTTTGTCTGCCTCTGGAACTGATAATAGTCATTGTTTTGTGTAAACCCAATCGTTGATCGTTTCTATTGTTGTTGCTATCCGCATGTTCTATATATTTCTGATGAGTAGTAGGGGTTTTTGACTTTCATATAGATTGAAAATCACCCACAATTGATCGCAGCTGTCGCATTCCCATTGCTCATTACTCACAAGCGAAAGTTGTTGAGTGTTCACGTATGATAATTCGGTCGTGCCTAACGGGAGGTAAATGGCGCAGTGGTAAACACAGTTGCCTCATGAACAGCGTGGCCGTGGTTCAAGTGCCGGCTGCAGTGGCGATGATATGCACTACTGACGAGCTCTAATGAGAGCGAAACTTGAGTCCTATATATTCCAATGTTTTACGTTCGTGACTGAAGAGACTAAACGAAATATTAACATCTGGCGACGTATGCCTTCTATCGTTACTAGTGTACTGGATCAAGGGAACGCAGTGTTATAAACTAAAAACTAAGACGAGCTGTAGAAACATTGCTGTCTACAGCTGAAACATGTTAAGCCATGCAAATGTCAGGAGACTATTACACCTTTGCAGAGGAACTTTGATCAAGAGACAACATTTATTTCGGAAAAGCCCAACTGGAAAACAAATACTAAGTATTGTAAGACTCATGAGACGAATAGCTGCTGCAACTGACTGGTCAAGCGCCCGAGAGTACACGAAGATCTGAACACTCCCGACTGAAATTGTTGTGATGGCTACCGTGTTGCCTTCACTGGCTAAGATTTTGATTACCTGTTTTATATTCCCCGATGGTATGTTCTTAGGTCACCAAACGCAAAGTCGTGAATTCGAGTCCCGAATACATTTGTACAATCAGGCAACCAAGGCTGTATATACTATTTACTGGTGATAAAAATTCCAGAACTTATAATGTAAATTTCAGCCTGACTTATTACACTTTGTAACAAGACGGTAACAAATATGAATTCGCCAGAACTTTGTTTAGTCCACTTAGATAATGGATCAACCCTTTGTCAAATGTTCATCATTTTATGCTTAGTAGTGCTAGAATATTTCTTTCTGCTGTCAGCTCCATCTAAAGTTAACGACAGTTATGATTAACTTGAACGTCGCGAAATCAACTCCTTAAGAATTATTTGGATATGCACCACGGGGGACTGCATCGCACGGCCAAAACACGTCTTCGTGAAGTTGGCAAAAGCCGTTGAAGTCTTAACTTCTACATAAACCGCGAGTTTGCATGTTTCTGAAGTTGAACCAGGAAATAAAAACGCATTAAGTGGACTGACAGCACTTTCATTGTGGAAGATGTTACTTGCTACAAGTAACGGGGCGAAAGTTCACCACTGATTTTGTGTTCTTTCGTTCCTCAACAGAAGAACGTTCAACTGCTCAGCCTTGAAATCAATGATTGTTTCCAAACATTCCAACCATCTGGGCAACGGGAGCTACGAATAGCGACAATGGAGTAGGAACGAAGAAGCGTTTAGTCACGGATCAACTCACATTTGCTGTATTTTGTGATAAGACCAAAATCTCCCACAACAGGTGCACCAGTCACGTACATCAAGGTCAGCTGCGAACCGGTTGAGTATATTGGCTGGTGGCTTTGATTCGTCACTTCAGCAATGCGACGGGACATGCAGTCGGGGCCGTCGAAAACATACAAACTGTCAAATGACTCGTAAACAAACTGCTCTGCCTAAAATGCAGTAAGTACGAGACGATTAATTTAAATAGGCCCAATTGAAATAATGGACGAAACACACCATATTATAACCGTTCGCTACCAGTGACTTGATCATTTGTCAGAAAATGAACACGCTAACTGTCCAAAAGCATTTATGCAAAGCTTTCAAAGCAGTTGACGTCTTTGTGTTAACTGTTTTCGTATTGTTTAACAACTAATAATAGTTTACTTTCTTACAGTAATAATTTGTGTAGCACTTTCATACACGGCTCAAACTGAGTAAAATGATCTCGTGGCCCAATACTAAGTTAAGCACAGTGACCTATCCTCTTCCCCATGTTGTGCAATCGATTGACGATACTACGCGGATCATTCACTTCCACTTCGGGGCTCTATTTTACCATGTACGCCGTCACAGTTGCAATATCCTTTTGGAGACAGTCAACTGCACTTAACTTGTGCTTATGGGACTTCGGTAATTCGAAGTATTGTAGGGGTCATTCTGACAACCAGTAAACACATTTTGTGATTATCGGAACTTACTCTAAATTTGGCCACTTTGCTGTGTCACATGCATTCCTTTTGTCTGCGCTGATGGCCTAATGAAGTGAATCCTCATCTGCCTAGTCTACCTGGTAATTTATATCTAACCACCATATAGGTCTCACCAGGGCTAAGTGCAAGCCCGTGTTCGTGAGAACAGGCTCTCAAAACAGCTCAATGGCCGAACGTTTCTAACCCTCACAAGTTCGTCACTTCAGTAACAGATGTACAACCACAATTTGTTGAACAAAACAGAACACGGACAGTGATAGATTCAAGTATTTCGTATTGACTCATCAGTACCCTAAGTACAATTAACTGAATCGTTTTTTATCAAACATTTAGGGGAAACGGATAGTCAGTCGGTGAGACAGAAAAGGTCACTAAAGCCAGGGCAAGGTCACGTTCACGACCAGTTGTTCCTGAATACACAGTTGACTGATTGTGACAGCCTTAGAAAACCCAAAGAATCTCCGGTTCTAATGATCTAGCGAGATTCCGAATGCACGTGCTGGGTCGATACCGTAACCAACGATCAAGATGCTTTGCGATTGTGAACACCAGTTGTTTACACCTTTCAACGTTACCGTTTTCCAGTAGGGTGGAATTTTGTGCCCACTTAAGCAGGTGTTCCTTCATTTTGGAGGTCAAACACATCTCGGTTCTACCTCTGTATTATTCTCCGCAGTTACACACAAATTGGTAAACACAACATGAGGTGATACCGATAAGCTGATCTCTTTTGATTGAGAGCACTGGTGGTTTCTGACCCTTAACTACTAGACTGTGTTCGGTTGCGTTGAATGTTTGTTCAATCAGAATTATTAGCCATTGTTTGGTTTGATGCATACTGTTTGTTCGTTCAATCCAAGCAAAGGCGAAGCTGAAAACAGAGCACTCGGATCCCAACAAAACGAGTAAGTTGGCAGTTTCTTACTTTCGCGGATGTAAATAGTTCTAATCTACAACCCAGTTAATCAGATTCACGACTCACTGTAGGGAACTAAACAACGATATGTTTCCATAACGACCGTTAGCTATTAATTGTTTCTTTTGATTAACAACGAGTTCATTTATCGAACCGTTGCTTGTGACAATAAGGCTCTTTACGGGAACTTGAACACCGATCAAGGTTCTCGCGGGAAAAATGAGACAAGACCAGATTACTGTATGTACAAGCTGAACCACACGTCTTTATAGGACATAGTCAGTTTGTACTTCCGAACTGTAAACAGAACGGATATGGGGAAACATACTGTGCGTTTTGCATTACATAAACATGGGATACTACTGCGGTCAATTGTTGACTGTACAGGAACCCCAATATGTGCCCTGACAAAATTTCTGTCTCATATTCTTAAACCTCCTGAAAAGCGTACAGACAGTTCTATTCGGAATTCCACACAACTGGTAACCAAGCTGAAGGAACTTAGCTTAAGCCCGGATGCATTGACATTGTTGCGTTGTTCATCAAGATTCCAATGATGGAAAGTTTGGGGGTGATTCGTCAGCATCTTAAAGCAAACGACAATTTAGCTGAACGAACAAGTCTGTCAGTTGAGGTCATAGAAGTTACGAAGCATTGCTTACGGTCCATCTTCTTTACGTTCAAGGAGGTCCTGTATCGGAAAACAGACGGAGTAGCAATGGGCTCGTCCATCTCTCCCACGGTTGCCTACTTGTTCACGCAAGATTTGAAGGAAAAGTTGCTATCCAGCTTTCCCGACCTACTTAGAATTTGGTGGAGGTATGTCGATGATACATTGGTGGTGGTACGCAAGGAAACTATTGAGAAATTCATGGAACACATGAATTCCTTTCATCAGCATATCAAATCTACGATTGAGTGCGAATCAGTGCACAATGAACTGAGTTTTCTAGACTGCAGAATATGCAAGAGAGCCGACGGTAACCTGGACACAGACATGCACAGAAAGGTCACCCATTCGAATCGGCACCCTTTTTTCAGCTCAGAACACCCCATGGGCACAAAGAAATCAGTTGCATCCAGTTTGTTTCGCAGGGCCTTATTAGTAGCCAGTTCCGAGGATGAGCGATCAAAAGAATATAAGGTTATCAAATCGACAATGAAAGCCAATGGTTACTGTGACAAAATGTTACATCCAGTTTGGGAGCTACCCTGTAACAAGACCAGCTAGCCTAGGAATTCGCTGTCAACTGTGATTATTCCGTACAGAAGGAATACATCGGGGAAACTTAGACAATATCAGAGTGGCATTTAAAACTACCAACAGATTACGGAATAAGTTGGTTCACTTAATGGACAAACGAGCAATTCTGGAGCAATCAGACTGTGTTTATCGAATTAAATGTAAGGATTCCCAAGCTCCGTACATTGAACAGACCGCCAGGCAGCTGGAAGTACGCAGCAAAGAACACGTAAGATGTAGTAAGAAACCTCCTACCGACCCTCAGCAATTCTGGAAATTAAAACATGATTCCGCCATTGCAGCACACGCAATCTTCAACCAACATCAAGTTGGGTTCGACCAACCGACTGTGCTTAAAAGTGGCTTCTGTAACCACAAAGAACGCTTACTGGCAGAAGCCTTGCTGATCGCTGATACATCATAGGCGGTGAATCGATTCGATGGTTTGGAATTGTAAATTGTTCGGCCTGATTTACTGGGCGAACAATTGTGACACCACGTAGAAGAGTACCGCGGCATTTCTGTCACCCAAAGTCTACACACCTGTAGATTAAACGCATACACACACACACCCGTACACAATAGCACACATTGACTCTGTATCCTCATTCGCATCTGGGATCGTCACGTGGTGACATCAGGTGAACTGTGAACCAATACATCCTGTTGATAGCCTGTCTATACAGCACAGGTGAAACACAAACACATGTTTGTGTTGATGATTGCCTCATTTGAAGCTTGTACACTGAAAATTTTCCGATTCAAGTCGTTTGATAGAGGCTCTCCGAGAGGGTCGAAAGGTTGCGAAACCGATAAGCCTTTGTTTTTAACCAAGAGACTACTTAATAAATATTCAGTTTTTCTTACGACCTAGAGAGAGAGGGAGAGAGCGTTCTAACTGTTCTGTTAACTCCATTTGAAAATCACACGATTAGACTTCTCGGTTAGTAGAAATCAAGAACTTCTTTAAGCTGACTAGGGTATGCGCTAATTACTGAAAAGTAGTTCGGGGATGGTTTGTATAAACTGAACAGCAACCTCAGCTGGTCGCAACTTTCATATTCATATAAATTTCATGACCAGCCCTGTTAGATGAAAAGACTAAATTCAAGTTAGAGCTCATCAGTACTGCACATCTATTTTGCAACAGGGATTTTAATTGCAGTCCGCGTTCCCACAGATTGTTGGACACGATAACTCTGTTGTCAAATTCAGTCGGTAATCATGTAATAATGATTTTGCAGACAAGCCGAACTCATCAGTGTCGATTAGTCGGTAGAGAAATTTTTGCTGGGAAGTCCACCTGAATGCGAGTGTTCCCACTAAGACTGTGTTCAATTTATCACGATCAACTCTTTGATTACTCATCAGTAATGCATCTGCGTCAGCGACTATTTTGTATCAAGTAGTTTGTGTTATTCAGCTGCCAAGCTGCAGGTCGATGTCTTGTCACGAATAACAGCTTACGGATGGGTATGTGGCTCAATGACTAATTGGCTTTACGTTCAGTCAGTTGACTGATAAGAATACTGAACCTTTAGTGAAATAAGTTTTCAGCTAGTCAATACAAGGTAATCACAATGAAGTAAAATTTCATCTATAAGGTGATGTTAGTAATGTGGCAAACACGTAGTGCAGTCAGTGACATAAACGCATCAGTTTGCGGTTCAATACTGATTTCAAAGCATGAAATTAAAACAGTTATTGTTCAGAACGTTACCTCAATCTATTAACAAAGTAAACCGCTTGACAAGTACTTAAAGAAGCGAAATAAGGAAACATTACAACCTCACTTTAAATTTTTCGATTTGCAGTTTAAGTGTCCCCGTGTCGTTTGTCACAATTTTCCAATTGCAAAACATGTGCCCGCTGTCTGACTTGTGATACACATCGCTCGAGATGAATCCTTCTGTGCGGCCATCAAAAATTCCTTTGCACACGTTCTTTCTGTCATCTAGAGTGAGCAGAGTAAAGGAAGAACACAAACGTGTAAGTAGTTATACGCTCATTTGGTAGTAGTCGCCTGTCCTGCCAGTATAATAGTGACTAATGTTAGTGGTTACTGATGAGTAGTAGAGGATTTTGGTTTTCATGTAGATTGAACACCACCCACAATTGATCACAGCTGTCGCATTCCCATAGACTTTCCAGTGGCCCTTTTCGATTATGTCAGTGGCATTTTACTGATGTGTGTAAGAAGTGGCTGTGTCTTAATCTGTCCGCAAAGCTAACCGCTTACATGACCTGCGTTAACGTAGTTACCAGTTATGGTCCTCTGTATTTTGCACTAGATAATGGAGTGCACAAGTGAAACCGCGTCAATTTCCTGTCATGGTAGTCACGCTACAGTGAATGCCATTGATCGAAGGGTTTGAAAATAAGGTTCTTCCATTCAAGCTGATATGAATGAATTGCTTATTGCTGCAGCCATTTGGTTGAGATATAACCATAAGGTTTTTAACTAATCTGTGTCGAACACTACCTCAGTTGGACAAACGTTATGGCACGGTGTTCACTTTATATCTGGTGATAAAACAACACCAGCGACCATACTGAATACAAATATGAGCGGTCAGTAAATTGATTATGTCTTGTTAGTAACCGATACCGTCTTCATTGTGATCCATAATCTTTGTCAATCTGAATAGATGAAAATAAAGATTGGAGAGATATGTGTGAGATGTTAATAGGGGCAGTGAGAAGGAGCAGGTTGAAACAAGACACGTGATTGTGTTGTAAAATTAGTTTAATATCAACTCAAGGCGACTAGACAGATTATTCAACTTGCATAACAGATATCAAGACGGCTGTCAAATTTTTGGCTCACATGACTAGTTATTCCAAACCGACTTCTGTTGATGATTAGAGGCGGTGAATACTTATGGGAAAAAACATCATCCGCACCACCCCAAGAAAGCAAGTTTACTCCCTCTGAAGTTGATCTGTCTGCTCACTAAATTTTCTGTGCCTGACATTAATCTCTTCTCTGCCGATTCGAAAATTATAGTTTGATATTGACTCAAGAATTGATACACATTACTTACAGCGTTAGTTTGAGGATTCACTCATTGCCTACTTCAAATTTCACGAACTATTTACGCACGTTGCCTTTACAAACTAAAAGCAAAACATAACCACATCAACTTTGTATCGAATATTTGAGGACCCTTCGTTAAATTCGAATTCTCAATCGGTTTTAAGTGTGGAGCCGTTATTTGCATGTTTGTTGAACTCACTAATGGCGTAATCGATTTTAAAAACCGGATAGGTCGTAGGAATTGCGGAGTAGAATAACAACACCACGGTGTTCGTAGTGGAATTGATTACAGTGCCATTCTGAAGAAGTTTTGCTGGTTGTAGACAGTTTCCTCCATCGAACATTCGCAAAAGATGATTGCTTCTGTTGATCTGAAATTTGAAATACAATTCCATCATTTATTTTCATGGTTATATCTTCCATCCCCTTGACTGATTATACGAAAGAATATCTCATGGATTTTTCCTTGCTGGTTTGTTTCTATTCATGTTGTCCATAGTTCATCAGCGCATACGTAAACAACTATTGTGTAATGAGAACTACTGGTAAATTGGGTTACGAAACCTGATGCTACTTGGTTATGCAACAACAACTGCCACTACCGCCAATAATACTAGTAACAATGCAAATACTCTGCATTTAACAGTTAATCTACAAGGGTAAAAAATAGTTACTAAGACCAAGTGAAGGATTGCTGGAGAATGTAGCAGCAAGGTTAAACCACTGGTCAGCACTTTACTGCTTATCTCTGGTGATATTGAGTTGAACGCTCACTGAAGTTGTTGGTCACAAAGGTAACAACCCAACTAACTGCAAGTTAGGAAAGTTTTCAAGCGGTACAGTGGTGGATTATTGAACAACAGAGTTGGAATTGCAATAAGCTGATATTGGGGTCATTGTCAAAATGTTTTAGAATAAACTATAACTTGAAATAACCAAAACAATTGGGTTGAGATGCTTGTTCACTCCAACAGAATTACCTTTAAATCCGTGAAATTCAACCGTATTATAGAATCAGCAGGTCCTGAGATTCTCCAAGTGCAAATTACAGGGGCCGTTGGACTGTTTGTATTGGTGATTATTCCGTAGTTATCGCTAATTTCAGCACCACAGTTTCCTTGAAACCCAAAAGAAAATATAAATTGGTATTTATTGCTACTGTTTTTAGATTAATCCATTACCCGCACATCTGTTAGTTATTTTATTACTTGCAAATGCCGGTAAGCGTTAAGTATTTGTTAAAGAAAAGTTCGGGTTATCATATGTATACGAAACGATGTAAAACATTCCCCTTGCCAATTACTGACTACCATAGTTTACGTAAAAGATTATAGTGACACAATGTATCTTGGCGAGGAGAGCGGGGACGCATTCTTTGTTCATGATCGCTAAGGAATTTATCCCATGTTGACCTCTGAGTGTTGATAAGCCGACTTTTGGAATGAGAAAATTTTGTCTTTTGTGCAACATTTAACATTTGTATCTCTATCAATCTATCTTTCGGATAAACCATGTAAAACAAATTCTGATCGTGTGTATTTAAGCCGGAAAAAATGGAAATATATTGGATATGTGAAAGTGGTCGATGGAATTAAGTGGAGACAAACTCACCTTCAACCGCGCTGCGGGATGACGCTTGAAATTTGGGAAGGAATAGGAGTCATCGTAACGGTTCGGTAAAAGCAATTAGACAACTCACGACTGTTTACAATACTTGAGTTTTGTACATCCAGAATAAGTTTAATTCATAAATATGTTCACCCCAATCATATCCTTTAAAACTACGATAATTTTTGACTAATTCGCCACACGACATGGGTCATCGCTTTCCAGATGTCTTAAAATTATATGGCTGTGTTGTATAGAAAAACGTTTGTTAACTTCTTACATCACCTAAATCTTAACTCATCATTTTTAAAAGTATCACTTTGTTCGCTGCGCAGAAAAGTGTGTTAAGTCCTCGACTGTCACGATTGGTGGTATGTATAGGACAGTAATTCTTGCCCATTTAATGAATCCATCCTAGTCAGCTTGGTGTGTGTACCTTTACAATTTGCCACAGGTTGCCATGCCAAAGGACGCAACCGCTATTGTACTGATATGCTTCACGTTTGCGTAAATATACTTGGTGAGGCAGGGTGGGATTTGTTTAAATCTCGCTATTAAATTCTGCAAGTGGCACTGACTTTAATGACTAGGCATCAACCGAGTTAAGTTTGAGAAACGGCGTATGTGGTTATTGTAGGCACTGTAAAGGGTCGAAATTCTTTGAACGTGTGAGAAGGTTGTATAACGACCCCCACTGTATCTCGGTCTGTGCCTAAACTGTTGGTGACAAGCACCAGCCAACCACGAAGTTGTTCATCTAGGAAAACATAGTAGTGCGCATTGGAAATGCATTAGATAAAAAATAATTTGGACATGAACTAATTTGACGGAAATGCATCTGATAGGGAAGTAAAAAATCTTGGTTGCCCACCCGTCTGCATATTATGCTTCAGAAACTCTCCGGTAGCATACGGACTAGCAGAATTTTGAGTTCGCTTTAACACGGCTATCAGTCACCATTGGAAATAAATCATATCTTTTGTTTAAACTTCCTTTGTCTTATATAATATTCCTAGCTTAGAAACGCATTTTCTGTGTGAAACCGTGAGTTTACAAGGTTTGTGAATTAATAAATGCTGTGTTGTGGGAGGCAATTACTGTAACTAGTGTCTGCAAATAGAAGATAAGCTTTACATCTTTCACGTTACACTGAGCGTTCGTTGACTGCAAACCTACATTTCTTGTAAAGTCGCTCATCAGTAACAAAGTACTTACTAATGAACTACGGTTAATATAGTTATCAGTGACAAATTCAACTATTCTAGTTTGTTGCCTAGATTTCTATCGTCAATGGGCCGTTTTTATCGATAAATGTAAAAAACACGGGTTCTTGTTGACTGGTTGCTTTTTATAAGTTAATAATTTGTACCTGTTCTTTCGCATGAAAACTTAACTGAAAATTTATCTAGCTGCACACAAAATGTTAAGGGTTGTGTTGCGTAGAATCTGGACTCTCTCAACACAGTTGAATCAACCTCCATTGTCGGAGTATTCAGAAAAACGAGTTTGCTGCTAAACGTAAATGACGTTGGGAGATTAAAAAGCGTGCACTGAAGTAGGTAAGTTTCAGATTTCAACGTTCCTTCGACGTCTATACTTTGAAGTGGTAACACATTCACTTCACTGATGTTATTCTCAGAAAAACTAAATTTCATAATGGGGATACCAGCTCTTTAGATGAATCGTAATATTTATTGGACGATCAGCATTACCACAAAAATTAATGACACTTACTGATGACTGAAAGACGGAATCTTAACGGCACATTACCATACGTGTGTGAAAACAGGAGATTCAACCACATAACCAAACGGGATAGTCTAGGTGCTTGTGATTATTTGTCCCTGATTATGGGTCCCTGACCGGTACCCGATCAACGACGTTCGCTAACACAGGTCCCTTGGACAGAGCAGTAAATGGCGGCATATCTGTAAGTTGCAACTCTTATACAATGAAGTAACGGGGAAGTTGCTGAGTATGTGGCACACTGAATTTAAAAGTGCTGGTTGTTTTGTGTCCATTTCGAGTACAAATCATTATAAATAATTGTGATATACAAGAAGGTGACATATCTTGGGGTCCGGGTTTTTATGAACCTTATGGGCAAATTATCTGTCACTCAAGTCATATAAGATACATATAAATAGCAGGATAACCAGTCCTTTTGTGGGTATGCCAATGACCAACAGACTAGTCTAAGGACATTTGTTGCAGGAGTGGTCTGTGGAATTGGCCGTGCCCAAAGTATTCTGAACATCGTGAAGTTGGCTGCGAAGTATTATGTTTCACAAAAAGGTCTTAATAGGTGACAGACCGAATTCTTATGAAAATTCTTTGTTTATTGTCATTACAACGTATTATTGAATGTGCAACAGTATGCTGAATTGTCACATATCAGTGTGACACTAATATACTATCCGAATTCATAAAAATAAAATGATCTGCAGTCGATTAACTGCACAAAGGCTTTAATATATTCAACGTATACAATGCATAGAAAAGATCACTTCGATGGATATGGGTAACTTACCGTCAAATCTTAAAGCTGTAAGATGGTAAGTGTCAATAAAATTCTTTACGAGGTATCCCACAAATTTTATACAGCGTATGATCTAAACCACTGGAGGTTCATATGCTTCAAACTCAAATTTTAAGTTGATATCCAGGTCACTATTTTATACAATTCTCCATACCGTTTCTAGTTTAAGATGTCTCGGTGTTAATTTAAGATATCCGGAGGAGGTTAGTTGAATTTCAACGTCGATCGGTGTCGCACGATTAAAGTATATTCCGGTAGGCGGAAGAACACGGAGATTTGTTGGCTGTTCTAGGTTAAGAGGACGCGGTCCCGTCAGGTGCAGACAGTGAAGAAAGTTAGCCCACCTAGATTCAGTCAACCGGGACATTCTAAATTGATATCGAGACATCTTAAACTGCAAAAAGTATGGTAAAGTTGAGTATTTGAGTCAATCACTCAGTTGACTGAATATTCGGTTTTGTCTTATGACAGATAGCACGAATACATGTATAACGAACATTGCAGAGAATCAAACTGAAACAAGGTCCAGGAATAGATGTCACGGTTTTTACTTACTGTATACAATCTCATACTATGAATTTGCAATGCACATCGTAGATTTCCTCGCCGTATGTTGTACAAACGGTCTCATTTTTTAACACGAAACATGTGGCTATGAAAGGTTAGTCGGATGACCGTCAGGGTACATTTCGTTACAAGTCAATGTTGAACATGTTTATCGTTGTGGCCAAAGTTGTTCACACTGAGTGATGAAAGACCCAGGATGAGTTAGCACTTGATTACAGCGCTAGTAGGACTTTTAATGTAAACATTTAAAAAATAGAGTTATGTACTCATCAGTAGCAATGATAGATGACAGTGCCAGTTTCTCGAGATAGCTCTGCTGTAGCAGTCTAGTCCTTTACTCATTTTGTGGATATCAAGTACACAGTGGATTGGTTAAATAGTGGAGACCTGATGTGAAAATTACAGGATTCCAATATTCAATATTCCAATATTCAACAGGTGAAACACGTGTAATTGTGACGAGTGAGTGCTTCGAATGGATTCGAGTGAACTACGAAAACAACGCGCTCAAACTCGGCATACACTCCAGAAACTGAGCTACAAAAGCATGTCCGGAGCGATATAGTCTTTTGGTTCTCTGTTCATCAGAGCAGAGAGAGGACATGTTACGGTATATTACCGTCTCGTTTACTCTCACTGATAACAAACGTGAAACATACGTCATACAAACCATGCAGAGATTGCACATTTTTCTGAACGTTTATGTCATTTTGTCTGGTTAGACTTAGAACATGCTTTCGGTTTGAAATCTCGGGTCCCGTGGATGCTGTACTAAAGCAAAACGTTTGGGCAACCTGTTTATGATCATTGTAAAAGATCTTGTTTGTATTGGAACGTTAGTTACGTTGGTGATATTTGTCTAACCTGCTTGACTGTCCATTTTCGTATCTCCTGTTAAGGTGTATTGTACTGCAACGCTTGTTCGTGGTAGCGCATTTATTCGTGAAACCTCAGTTTCTAGATTGGCTTGCGTAGGCAAAAGATGCTTGATACTCTGTCCGCTTTGATGTTCAGTTCATCTTCCTGGTTGATGTCCTCTTTTTGGACGTCAAAGACGTGTTTCTTCCTTTGTCTTTTATTAACTCATGATGTTGCTTATTAGCGCATCGTTCTGGGCTATTAGTCTGATATCTTCAGACTTCATGTTAATCTTTTAGGCATTCTAGCAAGTATCCCTGGAGCAGGAGAACAGTAACAGGATCTCTGCCAATCACGTTCTTTCGAGTTGACTGCTCTTTATCAGGTTAGTGTAACTCACTCTGACCAACTAGATTAATAATCTAACGTTTCGTAACATGAATAACTTCGATTACATTGATCTGGCTTCATGGATGATGAAATTTCTCAAAGCTGTTAGTCGACTTTTCTGCACTCAAGGTTGAAGCGAATTGTAAGTCGAAAATTACGCTTGATTAAGTCACTGGTATTTCACAAATGTGGAATAGAGTTGCTGTGTGATAGGCCTCCCCAAACAGTGTAATAAGCAGGGTCTCCAATCCGAATCAGGTAAAGACACCGTATAACAAAAAGTAGCTCACATTTATAAAAGTTTGTGGTAAACCCTGAACTTTCTTTGATTGGCCCAAATCGAAGATAAAGTAAAGATATTGTCTGTCCGCTTGAGTAGACAGGCCCATACAATTCGTTTGAAATCTTCGACAAGCGTTCCGCCATACAATCATGGCCGTCAAAAATATATATATCATTAACGGTGCTGCAGCTGGAACATGCTCGCTAGAGAACACAAGATAATTTGTGTATTCATATGAATAATCAGTACTTTCTGTGGAAGTAATGCATGACGTATAAATTTCTGATTTCAGTTAACTCACAGAGATGCATGGAAATACAAATGTACTCATTCCATTAAACGCAAAACTGAACCAGTAACGCAGAAAATTACACCTTCGTGCCAATTTTCTAAGGTATCTGGTATAACTCCTGACCTACATTACTGGTGATCTCACAAAACAGCAAAATGGTCATCTAACATCAGATTTCATTGGTAATTCTTATTCACACAATGAATTTCGTTGATTCAGACTGTAAGATTACCACCCACCGCCTACTATCACATTTTGGCTACATTTTTTTGCACGGTTCCGTAATTAACTGGGGCAGTTCCAGAGAAAAATGGGACTGGCGATTGTTAATTCAGAAGAGAGCCGGAAGTGAACAGTCTACATTTCGGCTAAATTAAAACCAGCGACTGAAAACAGCATACCCAGACACGACAAGTGCACCACTAACTGAACTAAGGATTTCCGTCGAAGGCCAAGTAATTTCACATTTGGACCTAGATAACCATCTAACCAACTATCACGTGAAATCTACCAAATGATTCACATGGTACACAGTGGGTACAAATGTGACATTGCTGAGCTTCCGGCGTGGCTTTGTAGCAAATATGGTGAAGCATTTACCATGTCTGGACTACCTGTTTCTTTCGATGATAAGAACCGAGCCGAAGTCTAGTTTTTTCATAATTTTATTTTCCGTAAATTATCATATGTGCCAAAATATTTAGGAGTGATACCATTCATAATGTCTGTTAATACACATCTTAGATTTTTGCATTTGAATTATATTATCGTGAGAAATTTAGGAGCTTGCGTAGGATGATATTTACTGGTACTGTCATTGAACGCCACCGCTGATTTCTCCGGACATCTTGGTGAATATCCTGTACTTTTCCTGTTATATAGCAAACATTTATAGTCCCGCGGTAGTGTCTTTGTTTTTTTGATGCGCACATTCCTCCCCGAATGTGGGGTTCATCAACTGTGAAGTCAAGCTTTTGATCTAAATCACCTTATCTTAAGCCGACCTGTTCCGTACGCACATAGTCAACTGTATCTTTCACACTCGAATTTTTCGTCAACTTAGCCGCATTGGCCACTTGTGGTCAATTTGAAATTTTTACTCGGATTTTATTACTTTGTCCATGCAGACAAATAAGGAGAGGTTTGCTGACGGCTGTTGTTCGCATAGAGCTTTTAGCTTGTGGCTTCTCAGAGTTGTCAAAGCAAGTTTTACGTTTGTGCTTTTTTAGTTACCAGAGTGTGTAATTCCACTCATTGTATAAGAGTTCACCGTATTTGAGAGTATTTTACAGCGAAATATGGACGAGGATTTTGTACCTATTATTGAATACTGTTAAGTCGCAGGGGATTTTGACTACTGATATAAGTTGAAAATACCCCATGATTGCCTCATAAAACCACAGCAGACGATCGAATCCCAGCCGTGGAAAGAACATGCACTGCTGACGTGGTTTAAAAAGAATAAAACCAAAGTATAAAGCTTCCTTCTAAAAAGAGCTAGCTGAAACTTCTGTAAAAGAAGAAACACAGTTATAAGATCTTCGGTTTTGAGGATAAAATAAGGATCGCTCAACGTGCGTGAAGACGAGGTTTCAGAGCTACAATTCAGCATCTTGGTGGCCTCAGCAAAATTTGCGGAAGCGATGCAACAACAAACAGAGGAACGCGTTGGAGAGAGGGTGTAACAGGGTGAAATTTTCAGAAGATTATACACCTTGTGTGATTTACTGGATTGTGTTCACTCATTCCTATAAGGTGTGTTCATGGTAGTTTGCCAAGGGGAACTCAGAAGTGTGAGTGTAGTCTTCAAAATTCACAATGCACCGGGACGCGTGAAGTTCAGTTGTGTGAATTGCACACTGATTTGTACCTTCTGTCCTATTACATGTTCTTCAATCCACTTGCAGTTAACCTTGTTATAGTTATTCTGTTAGACTTTACCTGGACTTACATTTCTGCATTCCAGGTTTAAATATGTAGTTCCAAAAAACGTTGCTGTTGTTACATCGGTTTCTGATGATTTCACAGTCAAGAATCAGCAGTGATAACCCTCGTTGGTACTCACGAACGGCAAATAGAAAGGATGTGAGAGAATATGTTCCGTATTGTGCTGATGCCCATTGTTAAGTAATTCCCCGGTGACTTCCCAACGAATGAAAACCAACAGAGTCGTAGGTTTACTGATGAGTTGTAGGGGTTTTCGGTCTTCATATAAACTGAACATCACCCACAATTGATTGCGGTCATCGTACTCCCATAGACTTTCCAATCGGCCCCTATCGAACAGCAAAAGTACCAGACTCGAATTTAACTCTCACTGAGGCTCGTCAGTAGTGCATATCCTTGCCACTGTCGGAACTAGAACCACGGCCACACTTTTCTTGAGGTAACCATGTTGACCACTGCGCCATTGACCTCACATTAAGCACGACCGAGTTATCATATGTGAACACTCAACCACTTTCGCTTGTGAGTAATGATCAGGTTGCCCGATCGCCTCGAGAGGAGACACAGTTACTTTCTGTTAACTCCAATCGATGACCCCTCGACTAGGATTTCTGTCCAAGTTGAAATCACCGAAATCATTGACTCGTTGGGCGATATTTTGATTACTGATGAGTAGTAAAGATTTTGGATTGTTGTGTCTCCTCTCGAGTTGATCGAGCAGCTTGATCACTGCTGGCAAGCGGAAGTGGTTGAGCATCCACATATGGCGATTCAGCTGTGCCCAATGTGAAGTCAGTTGCGCAGTGGTCAACATGGTTGCCTCATGAACAGCGTGGCCGTGGTTCTACTCCCGGCAATGGCGATGATGTGCACTACTGACGAGCCCTAATGAGAGCGAAACTCGAGTCTACTGCTTCTGTTGTTCGAAAGGGGCCGACTGGAAGGCCTATGGGAATGCGACAGCTGCGACCAATTGTAAATGGTGTCTAATTGGTATACTTTATGTTATAAATCGTTTGGCAAAGGTCCTCAGAGAGGGTCGAAATGTTGTAAAACCTAAAATGCTTCCGGTTTTAACTCGTTGTGACTTAACCAAAGAATTACGTAAGGGCTAAAAACACTGATTTGTTCTGTATGGATCAGTATTGATTAAAAAAATCACCCATGAACTGCTTAGCGTAATAGTAACGTGCACTAACTTATACTAAAATGGTGTCGAAGTAAAAATAGGCATACATTCGTTACAGTGTTGGTACTCAGTTTTATAACCTCTTTGTTTGATTCAGGTTTATTGTAAATCACCAAGTTGCTCCATTTCAATAAATAATATAGCCTCAAAGCTTGGCGGTAGTAATAATCAATTTGTTGGTTATTAAAATATTTGTCTGACGATTGTGCTGAGCCTACTTTAAAGGTTACCGGCTCCAGTTTTATGCGTTTTCTTCCCGTTGTTTTGATTTTCCAGCTGCACAGCAACGAATCTTGTTGAATATCGGACGTATCATTGTATGAAATGCTGCCGTTAATTTCCAGTTCATATATGTAACCACAAGGTTCTGAAAATGAGTTGATGGAGAATCAATAAATTGAACACTCACGCACAAACGTAACTCTATAATATTGCACATCCAATAAGAAGAATTAACGCAACAGAACCACTTAGGAGACTAGGGTTTTACCGCTAGAAGAACATTCCATTACAGAGGACTGACAAATAGATTTTATGACTAAGTTTTTCATCGTTTACGATTTTTTCCTGAGTAGGCTATAAATTATAAGGTTTTCGGATGAACCTGCCATTTGATGTAAAGCGCATCTATCTTGGGGTATTGAAAATGGATACGATGAATTGCTGGGAAGAATGTAAATCCTCATTTTACCTGATGCTGGATTTTCCAATTCTTGAACTACCGTCGAGCTATCCATTGTACCATGTATATATTTGCTGTACATATTTTCTAGCTCTTCTTCTGACTTGGTTAGTGCCAAGCCTAGTCCGTGTGCTATCACTGGATCGGACTTAGTCAGAAGGGAGTACGTGCTCCTGTTCGTCTACCTAATTGCGTTTTTGACTGTAACTGGGCTGAAGTGCGTTGTAAGTGTGCGCGTGCGTGTGTGTGTGGCGATGCGAAACTCAAAGACAGAAACCACTTTTCAGCGCGCGATTACCGTTCGTCTCAATGACACTGTCACAAACTTTACTCCTGATGAAGTGTGACAACGTTCCAATTAATAGATAGCGGCAACAAGCACCGAAACCATCGGCATTCATAATCAGATACACTCGGACTAGCTCGTTGACAACGACATAGTTAACATAGTCCGGGTACGAAAGAAGGATGAATCATTATCTGTTTCCATAATCAATCGGAGCAATGAAGACAAAAAAGGACATTCTATGACGTCCACCGTCAACTCACCAAACGGCTTTGTGGAATCAGGTAAGAATTATGATGAGTGGCAAAGTGAGGGGATGTGGGGCTACGCCGACTGCCTGCAGCATAAAGTTTTATGGTTCAGTTGAGTCGATTTTGGTTTACCCGTTTACTCCGTTGAAATCTACACAAAAACCAAGCAACGACACCGTTGGTATTCCTTGTCCAGCCTTGATCACGACCTGTTCTATTCGGATCAATCTATGTTAGAACAGGTGTCACTTCCGTGTAAGTTCAGAAAAGCTCAAACCGTGTCATTATTTGGAGGTAACGGTAATGAGCAGACCATGATAACAATCGGAAGATTAGTTCGCTGAGTTGTGCAGTAGCGGTTCTTGTAAAAGTCTTGGCAAATCAGTCTACTGCCTAAATATTGAGGATGTTCCTTTGGAGGCATGTAGAATTTAGGCGATGACCTCTAAAACTGATGTGTTTTGTGCCCCCCGCAAGTTTCAAGAAAAGTGTCGTGAACGTAACCAGTTGATGCACACACCCTTTCGTGAATCTCACCAAGGCTTCTGATTTCGTGAGCCGCGGATCATTGTGGACAGTGCTTGGCAAGTCTGGATGTTCAGGCAATTTCGTCAGTTTAATCGGAATGCTGCATGTGAGTACGAAATAGAAGGTACAGTCGCGTGGATCGACGTTTGGTGATTCTGACGTTGTCACTAGCGTTACGCAAGGTTTTGTCTGAGTGTTAGCCCTTATTGATTCTGATCTGACCGCGGTGCTGACAGTTACTCTCTAGGACTCTGAGGACGGAATTCCAGTCGAATAACCCAAGGACGATTATCAGCTGAGTGTTAGACGTTTCGGTTCTTCAAGCCTGCTATATAATCCCACCGTTGGTGTACTTTCTTTCTCAGCTGACTGCGCTATTTGTGTAGAATTGAGAAGAATCACAGCGACTTGTCACGGTTTTCACGATCCTGGTTTCTAAATCTGGGCTGGATATCAACATAGTTAAACACTTTCTTTTCTTCAGCCTACTTCGGACGGAGGTGTTATGCCTATCCTTGGAAACTACAAAAATAGAGACAATGTGGATAACTGCACCAACTTCTGCTAGTTGGCTAGTGGTACCTCGACAAATCTCTTTGTGGACTACGAGTTGAGCGCTCGAGTGGCAAAGGCTAACGGCGCTTCTGATTGTCATGAAGGACATGTCTAGGAGAAATATGGGCTGAAGATGAGACCACAGCTGTTTGTCTACCTTTCGATGGTGCTGTATATACTGCTGAACGGCAAAGGAAGTTAAACACCATATCAACGGAATGTGCGCTATTTTAGCACCTTTTATCTGTAATGTCTAGGACTCCTCTTGAGTATTCAATGATCGAAAATGGTTTCGAGCATTGAGGTACCTCGCTGAACAGACATGAAATGTACAAAACTTGTACTGGTACTCAACCAGCTTTGTTGGCTGGGTCACACTCGTGAGATACTTAACTAATGGGCTTCGAAGCAGCTGCTGTACGGCAACTGAAAGCCGGTATGCCTAACTTTGTTCGTAAGAAACTACAATGACTAAGTTTTCCGTATTGTTGTGTCGATTTTGAATCATGGGGGAACTCAACCATGAGCTGGACACTTTGGCGGCATACAGTTCCGGCGGGCCTCTAAAAGTTCAATGAACGACAATTGTGCGACCGCGAATTCAGTCGCGCGATAATTAACGGAATTGCAAGTGCCATAGGTCATAGTAACGTGTTCGTGTGGCGTTGCAGCGATTACGACCGCGAATGAGCTGATCGTCTCAGAGTGGTGGGTTCACAATTTAGCCGTATTATTGTAACTTACTCACCTCTTTGTCCTATTCCTTTTATTCTACGTTGTAAACCGTGCGTGTGATGAGCACAGCAAACGATGCAACACAAGTCACATATGGTGGTTATATGCAGGCGTACTTAGGCCTCTTGCACTATGAAAAGTTAAGCAGGAGACGTCTGTCATCAAACGTGTGTGTAGATGAAAACTTGTAATCATGTGAAGTTAATCTTATTCAAACCCCGCTAACAACTTCATTCATCGGCAATAGTTATGACGACTGTGAGTGGAATGAACTAAGTAGAACTAGATAAGTGATATCTGCTCTTAAGTCTGCTCATTATGTATATGTAATCGCTGTAATGCGAGACAGTGGTGGTAGAGTAATGAGTGCTGATAAAGACTGAGTCATGAGTTGTAAACAATACATAATAGTTCCTATCATCGAACCTCTTATTTATTGACCACGTTGGAAGTGTTTTTACTGTCTGTTAGCAAAGGTGATGCCCTCATTGTTGAAGTAACAATACCAATACCATCACACTTTAAACCTAAGTTAACTGACGAATTACAGATTTAACCTAATTTGCATCCTATCAACTTACGCATAGCTTATGTGTAAGTTGAGGAACCGTGCTTATTTGCTATCAGGTGTAATATGGTAAATTAGGAGACCGTTTAAAAACGTGATGCCAATTGCACGGTATTCAAAGAGATATGATGGACGAGGAAGGACGACGGAGGTTGCCATAAGAACAGCGTATACTCTTTGTTAGTGTTTTGTGTGTCGTTAATGTTTATTATAAGTTGTCTCCCCCCCTTTCAAAAGCAGCCACTTCCAAAAAGGGATCAATTTTGATCGGTCGAATTGGTGGTCTGTCTGAGATTCTGTCACAAAATTTATTCACTCGAACTAAGCACCCTTGACTTAAATTGTCTTCGTTTTTGGGATGGCAACAAAAATGTTTTGTTTTCTCAAGTGTTAACACCACAGTTGTGACAAATGTTTTACTCGCCACGCCTTGATTACAGAGTATTTATTTCACAAAGCCAGGTCGGGGTGTTTACTGTGATGACACTCAGTCAAGGAATTTTGTGGTTAAGACTGGTGGAGCAAATTTCGGTCCCTGGATCAATTATACTTTGACAGCGGTAGATGAGATGTAGAGCCAAACACTGACGTTTAACAAAATCGATTCCCTCTCGCCTACAGAAAACCGTTTTTCTTTCGATAACGTTGATTGGCCTCCATACAGTGTGATTTTGCTTGGATTAGTTTGCCAGATTTCAACGGTGCAGGATTAACACTCAGTGTTGCAGCTGTTGTGACGGCAAAATACCCTTGGTTTGGGAACTCGTTTATTGCGCAAACTCCCATACACGTCACGTCAAAAATTGAACCACAAGCGCGTACACTCATTTGCGCGGCAGACACGCATTCACATACATTGGGTGACAGTACGTTGTCGTTCGCCTTGTTGGAATTTTTCCCATAACGAGTACACACCATTCCGGTAGTCTCTTTTTGTCCGTCGTCTTTCTGGCGTTCAGAGCTTGCCGTTTTGTTGCTGAATGTCGCCCATGAGCAATATACTACTTGTGAGTAGTATACTACTCACGACGAAACTGCCTGCCATACAACACAGCCATCGTGTGTTAATCACAAAATGTTGAAGGTAAAGCGGTTCCTTTGCATGCATTGACATTTTACAAGGGTTCAACAGACCGATCACCTCTGACTATCAAAAAGAATGTGTTTCGCATCGTTCAGCGATTGCTGACCTATTCTTCATTCTGAAGGCATTGAACCTTCGGCGTTTATTTTAAAATATCACTTTTTCTCATGTGACTTCAATGATACAGCACGTCATACTCATCTGCCTACGAATCTAGACCCTGACGGCTAACGTGACAAGTGTGTTGGCAATAACACTTTCGTGTCATAATTTAAATTTGATTTAACTCCTTTGAACTTAGCACACCTTATAGGGCCGAAGAAAGTGACGAAAGCAACAGGTACCTGGTTTGCAATGAGACTTTAACGTCACGATGATGCTGTACTGCAGTAAAACAAAATTATTCCGATTAGTGAGACAGTTTCGTTTCGTTTCGGATCGACTTTGCCGTCTCCCGGCCTGTCAGTCCTAACCACGTTTGTTTTTTAACGGGTGCTAGTTATTGGCCTGTATGATACACGTCTGTTGGTGCTTTTGTCCTAAAACTTGGAAAAACGGCCATGCATGAAGCGTACCCAAACAATCGAAACTATTCTTGTGGTCATTGCAAGATACAACTGAATGAATATATCATAAGACAATCCATTAATCAACCCCAAGCGCAATCAGTTGTTATTTCAGCTGAACACCAATAGCAACATAGTGTGTGACGTAATAATGCTCAGTCACAAGCAGGCTGAAGTTGGATAACGTAGTAAACAATTCTACCCAAAATGAATTAAACACCACTTACAATTGATCACAGCCCTGGCGTTCACGTAGACTTTTCAGTCAGCCTCCATCGAAAAGAGACAACAAACGGGCCTAGCTCTTGTTAGAACTTGTCGGTATTGCGTATCTTTATCATGGCCGGGATTGGAACTTCGACAAACTCTTCATTAGACAGCCGTTCTGCTCACTACGCTACTGACCTAACATCTAGTACGACTGGATTATTTTATACAAAAGCATTCGAAATATTTTGTAAGTACTCTTCAGACTTCCCGTTTGTCTTGATAGTAAAGAGAATAATTTTCTTGTTAACTTCGATCGATGAGCAAATGATCACGATGTCTCTCCAAAATGAAATCACGGAAATGGCCGAGTTTTTGTAACGTCGTTTTGATTACTGGTAGGCAGTAGAGGATTTGGGTTAATGTGGACTGAACTTCACACACAACGTCTAAATAACCATTTAGGTATGTCGAAATAATCTGGGAACAACATTTGAGAGTGTACAAAATAAAAAGTCTTGTAATTCCATTTCGTTCAAATTCAGACCTGCATTAACGATTCAAAAGTTCAGGTGTAAAAAAGAAGTTGAGTCGCTGTTATTCATGCACTGCTCACAGATAATCGCAGTCTCCAGTTGTCGATATGGGGAGTTTTCAGTCGAAACACTTTTAATATTTGTATTCGTGAATTTGTATTGCATACTTATTTTGTGGGGGTTATACATATAAACATTTTTTCCCTTCAACACATGAAACTAGGAGAAGTAAAAATCGATCGCTCTGGATAAACAGAAGTAGTGTGTTGGGCACTAATTTGACTGTTTAAGAGTTGAAGAAGTTACCGTTGAAGATAACATTCTCTACCAAATTCATATCTCTTTCTATAAATGATTTTCGTGAAAAGGGTTAATAAGGGGAGGTACTGTGTTTGTCTATAGGATCTGTAACTTGAAAATTTGACGGTACTTGTTTGTGGTGAGTCAGGAAACGTTTGTAAGTTAATAGCTCAACAAAGCGTCAATTTTTTTTTCTGTAGATTTGTTGAGAGCACTCAGGTTGTAAAGGCCAGTTACTTGATATATCCAACAAGCCCACGCCCTTAATTTGAGATATTCACAATTCACAGGTAATTTAATAAAGACCGAAAAATCTCCTATCACGCTATTCGTGCTGATATTCTAAACATGTACGTCACGGATACCGTTTACGATAGAGTGGTTTCTGTGTTTAGAGGTAACCTCTGTACAACATTACCACAAGATGGTGCTAAAATTCTGCGCTGCATACGCCAGAGAGGCCAAGTCTAGCAGTAAAAACGACAAGCTCTCTAATTTGCTGAGCAACGACTGGCATGCCAAGCAGTAGGCTGTCCACAACGGTTAACTAAATATTGCATAGCAACCCGACGGGTACCTTATGTTATGCAAGCCTCTCGTGTCTGATTACTCTTTGGACGTCTGAACACGGCGTTTATGTTATTGCAAAATATAATCATAAGTACATAAACGTTTGATATTTCTGCTAAACTGTAAAATTTTAACGATTTTAATAACACAATTTCAGGACGCCTATTTTGCCGACAAGGATGTGTTCTTGTTAACTACCATAAAAACATCTTAGCAGGTGCGTTCGGTACGTTTCCTTGGAAACATCCATAGTTTCTTGGTTAATTAGCAACGAATCAGAGTTGGTGCTCCCGTTTATTGTCATTAGGAAGGAGAACGATATTTTGTTCAACTCGATAGAGTCTCTGATGAGTTGTGGGACCATGCCACATTCTTTTACAACCCCGTCCTAATGGAAACTTGGCAAAGCCCTCGAAACACGGGTGACATTGTCTTCACGATAACGTCAAAATTGCAACGTGTCACACATGAGTGATATTCATTGGAAATCTTAATAACAAACAGTGACAACTGCGCACAGGGGTATTACATATTTTGTGTGGAACGCCCTTCATGCAGTGCAAATTTGTCATACCCAATCTCACTATACATCATACAGAAAAACATCGCAGTTAAGTTTCGTAAAAGTGAAGAATTACATCTGAACAAACGTCTGAACATCACACTACTTACTTGGAATAAACGCTTGGGGGCACAAAATGCTCACCAAAATAAGAAAGCCTGACAAATACATTCGCTATTTACAAATGTGAACTCGTAGTGTCTTGCTGCGGTCTGATAATAATTCCATTATATATACTTATATAGATGCACACTGTTTCAGCCGTCCAAACAATTGGAAAAAGCTCTGTCCCCGTTAACTGGAACCTCACTGAACGTGGGATTTTTTTTCTAGTTCACCTGTTACTTATCTGAAATACACTTCTGCATCAGGGTGTCTGTTGGTTACTTGAAAACCTAATACAATTCTTTCATAAAAGGTTCACAACTGCTTTATAGTCTCAACAAATCTTGTACACGTTTTACGCTACCCTTGTACATGCAGGTTTAGTCAGAACCATTTTCAATCTTTTCACAAAACTGGTTTATTTTAGTAGTTTGTGTTATTCCCCCGTCCACTTGATGAAGTGCTACCCGAAGAACTGCTAGTTTTTCATAACTCACTCAGGTGACTAGACACTTGAAAACAGCTACACTACGGAATCGTCCACCCCTCTGAATGTTCGCGTCGTCCAGGTCACTCGCTGATACAAAAAGCAGATCACAAGTGTCTCAAGAATTCAACAAATAATTCTGCTAACTGCTCTCTTGTACGTCTTTGTATTGAGGTCATACAACTCTTCAGCGGGAAAAAACAATTCACAGCCCCTTTTTAATTTGTACTCCAAATGGATATAATTCACAGGATTCTGGACGTCAGCATCGTATGTTAACCTGAAGACGGTTACGTGAGTGAAGCAGTTTATGTGAGTGCCCACACTGTTCAGGTCACGATGCCTAAACGTCTAAACAGCAGTTCACGGGCTTCTCAACCAGTGAATAACACCATTTTGTTCGCAGTTTCTCAAAAACCTCTTTTACCAAGTTCATAGGCAATCGGCTTTATTGATTCAAATTATAAAAATGAGCGCAATCCGAGTCATCTGCCATGCTTCTGATAGATTTAACGACTCCGTTTCCACTGGCAGCAACATGAACCTACCATAATAAATTAAAACGTACAGTTAGTTCGAACATACACACTCGCGGCAATGCTTTCTATAAAAGTGCTTGTGTGAGTAGTTACAGCCAACCTGGGTTTGGTATGAAGAAACATTCGTCAAACGATCTTTTTGTCAGTATTCCGCGCACGTAACCGTTATTGGTTGCTGAAATATCAGTAAACCACCTCTAAATTAGAATTGACTGCCAGAAGCCAACTGCCTGAACATTTCGTCGCGTTCCTCCATGGACTGATCGACTGTGGTGTTATATAATAATTTCTGGGCACCATTCTGTTCTAACAGCAAGTTTCCACATGATAATCTAAGTTTCATGATTTAGCTTTTATTCAGCGACCTCCAACATCACAATTAACGTGATCATGAGCACTCTTCAATCTTCGTATCTAATCGTTGCTAACTGTGCAAGTCAGATTTCAATTAGCGCTGCTGCAACCAATCCCAAAAACTCTGGTCATCAATGAAGCCATCTTGATCAAACAAAGACAGCTAGTGTTGTGTCCGTAAAAGTTAACGGTTCACAAAAACCACTTCTTTTCGTGGCGGCATTTTGACCTACATTCTCCTCTGTTCGATTACTGATGCCATGCGACTATGTTATACACTCCGTTTTCTTGCAGTTTGCGGCTGACAATATGAATCGAGATGCTAACATCTCTCGAAATTTGTCTTCACACGGTTAAGATGTACTGACGAATCGTCGGGGAAGTACCATTACGACTTGGAAAAACGCATGACGATCGTTGGATTATTATTCAGCGTGACTTTTCTGATCGGCCATATTGGGAAAAAGTAGTAAACTGAGTATCTAGGTCTAGAAATTTATCACTGGCACATACCCATGTTTAAATGGGGACCAAACTTAGGAACGTGGGAGGGGCGTACGTTTTGACCATTACACCCATGACATCGTAGTGTCCATGATTGAATGATCGTTTATTCATACATAAACATAAACCGTCCGGGAATGCACCTTCACCTGATATCACGCAACTCGCTTCAAGGAAAACTATAATCCACATACATCATAATTCTTCCCCAAATGCAATTCAAAATGTCCACAAAACTGAGACATCATATAAGTCCAACGTATCAAATGGACGGATCGTAATGCAGAAGGTCCTTGTGGTCGGATGAAAAACGAGGTGCAGCAAAAACCATTCGGCAGAATGTGACTAACACTGCCAATGTTGGGTAAAAATCATTGAAAATTACTGAACACAGGTCTGAAACACGTTTTTGTTAAGCAGAAACAATGAGCGATGTTGACGTTAACCGTCGGTAAACCGATTCCCATTCAAAATTATCATAGGAAATGTGGGTAATAACACAAGAGCCCTCTAAGCAAACAAAAAATAAGGGCACACTCAAAAAGGTTCATGCGTCTTTCGCGACTAACTAACCAACATATCATATTCGAATTAACCCGTTTACGTGATTACCAAAAGTAAAGCAAGCAAAAAGAAAATTACAAAAGCTATCGAGATGTTATCCATTCCATCAAATCAACCGATATAACACACTACAATCATGCCTGAAATCAATGTACGCGAAGGTCCAAAATGTTTGCACGAGTTTTGACGAAGAACGTATAGTGTGAATGGTTTATTGCAACTTGTTGCCAATCAGTCTATACTTTCAGTTTGATAATTGGGTATGATGGCCATTAAGCACAACTCGACTCTTGTTAAATGCATAGTTTTCGGATACAGTCAATTGGACAATTCGTATCCATTGCCACTAGACACAAGCTAATTCGCTTCTGCGTGGCTGCAATCAATATAAGCTAATTGAATAAGCAATATAACAAGGTTAATATGCTCTCGTTCTCTAAAACGCCTGTTAATCAGTACAACAGACTACATCGATAATTACGTCATAATTCTCCACCTCATACCAAGTAACCTTGATCAATGTCAATATAAACCGTGTCAATCAGAAATCAGGTCCACCTTTCGCCTTCACACCCACTACAAATTGAGTTTCATTGAAGAAGTGACTAATACAATTGTCTCGAAATTATTGGAACTGGAAGAGTAAATATTTTTTCATCAGCGCCTAACATAAGTTTGTCCGATCAGAGGTAGACGATTCAGTGAAACAAGTCTCCTGGACAGAATAAATGCGAACGACGGTTCTTGAAGTACAGAAAATAACAAAACTATATGGATCACGCATTAGTGACCATGGTTTGTTAGGGGCTTGAAGGTTGATGACACTTCGTGGAACTGCAGTCTAACAAAACTAGTAAGAATATCCTAATGTTAATTTGAGTGGTAGAGGATTCTGGCTAATATAAGCTGAATCTCATTCACAAATGATTGCAATTTTCATATGCACAGAAACTTTCTGATCATCCACTTTCGAAAGGAAGTACTATACTTGAGCTTCGTTCTCACTACAGCTCACCAGTGGTGCATATCCATTCCACAGCCGGGAGTTGACATACAGTCACGTTTTCGTCAGACAACCGTGCTGACTAGTGTGTCACACTCACTGCAGTAAGCATGACTGAATTATCATAGACAACCACGCATTTATTTGCCTACGATGTTCAGATCGCTCGATCGTCTCGAGTGAAGTCATAGTAGCGACGGATTTATTAGTAGTCTTTTGGCCAGCCTATTTCAAAAAGAAGCGTAAGACTCGAATTTTGCATTTGACAGACTTCCTTATCCTTGCTAAGTTGTGTGGACTGCTGACGGCAGGTGATTATTTTGTCCTAAGAGGTGACATACTTGTCGGGTGCAAATGAAAAACCAATGCTTTCCTCTTCAGGTAGTCCTGAGATAGATTGGACGATGGATCTAGTCATCCTGATTTATAAACTGCAGAGTGTTTGGAAATGAGAACTTTTATCAAATTCGCTCTTACATAAAACAAAAATGATTGGGAAGCACAGAATAGAACATATTAAACTCAAAGTCCATATAAAAATCCAAACTATCATCCGCATAACATACGTGTTGACCGGAGTCATCAATACAGTTTAGAACTTCACTTTCTATCATCCTTATAAACATTTTCACTAACATCCCACTCTGTTACCAAACTTTCAACTTTCATTTGCTGACACGTTTGTGCTGATATTGTGGAATAGGTGCACAAGATTTAAACGATTTCACCTTTACATACCGGAACTTTCAAATCTACTGTTTCAAATCTTCCACAGTCAGTGATTGAATTGTGCACACAGTGTGAATATCTTACTTGTGCAGTGGAGTTCGGCGATCGTAATATACTACTGATACCGCGGCTATTCAGTAATAGGTGCAGATAATATATTTTGAGATCGCACAAGCCACAGGAAAGATGCAGGAAGGAGTATCAGAGTGCAGCATAGCTCATAATTGACCCTGCTACTTGAAGGAACTGAGCATTGACGTCTGTGACAGCCGAAACTGTCTGAGGCCGAATACCGCGTGCAAATGAGTTGTTTTGTTTCTGGTCTAGTTTAAAGGCTTGATGCATGAGTCACTTTCTCGAATAAACAACCGTTGTGCCATCGGCGTTCTTGGACCACAACAGTTGATGCCGTGGCCAGAGATGGAGGATGAAGATCCAATGGCCGCAGCCATTCGAGGATGGGGACGTCCGGAGCATCCTGGAGGACTTCGAGGACGTGGCCGAAACGGTCGGAGTGAAGACCGACCGGACGAAGCTGGCGACCTTGCGAATGCTGCTCAAGGGCAAGGCAAAGACGGAGCTAGGTGCGGCACGAAGAGG